>VZTO01022364.1:14216-47781 GCA_013400615.1 Syrrhaptes paradoxus
GTGAGGTTGACAGAGCACTGGAACAGGCTGCCCAGAGAGGTTGTGGAGTCTCCTTCTCTGGAGACATTCAAAGCCCGCCTGGATGCGTTCCTGTGCGATCTGATCTAGGTGTTCCTGCTCCGGCAGGGGGATTGGACTAGATGATCTTTCGAGGTCCCTTCCAATCCCTAACATTCTGTGATTCTGTGATTCTCTGAGATGTTTAAGCAGATTTTTTGTAATAATGGGCTTAGGAACTAAGGTTAATATTATGGGCTATTTTTAAGGATGTGCTGCAGGGCCATTGTGGTCTCAGGCCCAGCAAGTGAAAGGTATGAAGGGAATCAGGATGTTGGAAATAACTTTGTCTTTGCCAAGGAGGGGAGAGTGTGTGGGAAGTGGCTTGTACTTTTGGTCGGCCTTACCTTTCAGTGTGTTGTGCTTGCAGTTCAGAGCTGACATAAATTATCTGTGCTGTCTTCTTTTGTTAAACATGGAGAATCTGCTGTCCTCTTTGTTCAGTTCTCTGTGCTGTGTATAGCTAACCCTTTAGTCATCCTCCTGTATATTTTGAGAATAAAAATCCCTGCAGCTGGAACATGTAGTATTGGCCATGTTTTTTGTCCAACAAAGGCTGGAGGAACACAGAGTTCAAATGAATACATAATGTTTTGTTAAACTTCTGGCAACTTTACATGGACTGACTTGAACAAATGACAAATTGTGCTTGTCAGCATAACAAACTGTGTGTTTCTTGTAACGTACAGGACTTCTGAAAGTGGCTAACAGTGTACCCACAGAGTGTGTGTGTGCGGTGTTCCTGGGGAAACTAGGTTAAAAACGTAATAGTGTGAAGTGAGACACGGACTGCTGTTAGTGTTTAAAGCTTTATTTGGTAGCTTGCAAAATCATACTTCCTGATCTGTGGCTGATTGTGTTCAGGTAGAGAAGGAAGCACAGCAGCATGGAGATCAGGGTATGGTGCAAGGGCGATGGGCACAGCTTGGTGCCTCTCCAGCTCTCTCTGCTGCACCACGCGCAGCCAGCAGCACGGCTCTGCCTCTGCAGCCAACCTCATGTCTGCTTGTAAACTGCAAGGGAACAGAGCTTCAAAATACTCTCAGGGAAGAAAATCCAGAAGGCTGCAAGCGGTCCCACCTGTTGTCAAGGTGTGTGCTGGGCTCTTTCCAGCCTCCTGCGCTCCAGAGGACAAATTGTTTTAACTGTTTACATATACCTTAAGATATATCAATGCATTTAACAGGGACATTTCAAGTGCTTCTAATACAACTTTAGAGAACATTTTTTTCAGTTTTGTCAAGTCTCCTTTCATGAGTCTTAGAAAAAAAGCTGGGTTTGTTGTTTTTTTTTTTTCTTTGTCTTTATTGCTTTCTCTGGTGTTTGTTTTCGTTGAAAGCAGGGGCACTAGTGTTCTAGTTTAGGAAGACACTTTGTCAGTGAAATGATGATGACTATAGAAATGCAGTCAGCATCTTATAAACAAACATTTCTCAATAATTATTTCTTCTGTAATTTCCCAATGAGAAAGCTGGGGGTTAAACAAAGTATTAAAGGGTAGGTGTGATCCTCATGTCAATGTAACAGCAAAAGCCCAGTCAGTGATCCGAAACTCCTTTAATTTAAAATATTATGATCTGATTATTTCTTGCAACACTCAACAGTTAAATTTTGTACTTAAACACCATATCTTCTTTCACTAGCACATAATCTACCAGTCATGTGTTTTATGATGATGTGAGCATATATCTTATCAGCAAATGTTCTGGCCAACGATAGCATCATTTTTTCATAAGTAGGAGGTTAAATTTTTTAAAAATAGCTTTAGATAAACCCAAACAGCACCAGAAGTTTGATTGTTAATGCAGAAGGAATATGCAATACAAAAAAAGGGCTTTTCTAAGTATGTCCTTTGTGAATACCAAGCCATAAATTGCCACTAATTCATCTACAGTATTGTATGGTGATTTTAAAAATAAAACAGGAAAAGAACTGTAGAACCAAATTATGTAATTTTGTCAGGCAAGATTGATGGTTTTGAATTTATATGAGAAGAAAAGAAAGGTATGTTAATGTATTACATGCTGCTTACACTAGGAGACTGAAGCCAAATAAAAATTTTTTTACATTGTCATACTGTTGGACCAACACGAGATATTCTTTAATAATTTTTAAAAGATTAACCTAAAGTGATTGATTTCTGTGCTTTACTTTCAGGTCTGTATTTAACCATGAAAAATATGCAGCGTGTATAATCATTGACTACATACCTGTGAGCTCAGTTAGCTGCCTAGCTTCACTCTTTGGGACTTGGTAAATGGCTGAGGACATTATCATCTGTTGAACGGGGAAATGGAGAAAAAATAGTTCTCCTTTAACAGTTATAGAAATAGTTTGTTACAAATAGAAGTCCTAGGGGTTGATATCTAAGGAAGCACAATCTAATTCTGTAATTAAAAGAAACAGACAACACCAATAAACACCACCCTTGTTCCTACTAACAGATAATGCTACTGAAATGCTGGCCTCTTAGGCAGTTGGGAATGCAGTATTTTAGTTTGTCAGAATCTTGTCTCAAATGAGAGAAATTTTAGAGAATTAATTCACCTTTAAAATTTATTAGTAATTCATTTAATTATTAGAAAAACTAATTGCAGTGACAATATCCAGCTATTGATAAATCAAGAGTTACATGGCTGATGAATCAAGAACAAATATAACAAGCAAAATCAGTGGTTGGGAAGGATTTGCAAAAATTGTTCAACATCACCATTGTATAAAAAAAGAACAAATTTTTTGCTTTTCTCTCTTATGCATGTATTATGAAATAGACCAAATATGAAAGGTAAAGGAAACAAAATGACGGTTTAAATGGACATATACTTACAAGGTGTAACCTGGAGAGCTTGGGTTTCCTGACGTGTCACCTGTGACAGATATGGTTTCTTATTCTTGGCTCAGCACTACATTAATGCAGTCCCATACGTTTGGTCACTGTGGACTACAGGCAGAGAAAATTTATGTGTACTGTAAGTTTAGACACAGTGAGATGGAATTTGTTTATCACACAAATATAGGGAGGAAGTTAGTTTTCAGCTTAGCTCCCAGTTTTGAGACACAGTCCAGCATGACCACAGGTGTATGTCTTGGTCTCCTTGTGGGCCAATTCCTCCTTTTAAAAGAGGGGTAGTCTACATCTTTCTCTTATCCTTTATCACTACAGCTGGACTGAACTATCTCTGTATAATAGCTAACAGAACTGTAAAGTCTGATTTGGGGCCTCTAGATTTTCTAAAAATAGATATAATAATCACAGTTTCTTAGGAGCTTTGATGTTGACTATGGCTTTTTTGTGGTTAATATTTTGTTAATGATGTACTCCATTAGTCATTTTTGTCCCTAAGCACTCTTGGGTATTTATCAGTGCTCTAAAGCAATACTTTTTTTGCTGCAACAGGATATTGAGATGTGGAAAGTTTCAGGTTTCAATCCCATGAAGACTCATTGGATGCTACAAAGTGTATGTTGATCCTTATTCTCTAATTTGCTGCCAAAATTCAATCATCTGTTGTTTGTCAGTCTGCTGGTGGTATTCGAGTGAAAAAGAGAATTTGATAGCCCAACATGTATTTATCCAAAAAAAAAAAATTCACTGCAAGGAGTTCACCTGCTGCCCAAAGAAGCTGTAAATGTTTCTTATATCTAGAGTTTCTGTAGCACCCTCTGAAGGGACAAACTGTGATTTGCCATGAATAATGCCTTAATCAACAAAATTTAAAACACTGAATACAATGTTTTCCTTTTCCTGGGGGCTCATGGTGGTGGTCTATAAATAACAGGAAAGAATCATAGAATCATAGAATAGTTTGTGTTGGAAGGAACCTTAAAGATCATTAAGTTCCAACCCCCCTGCCATGGGCAGGGACACCTCCCACTAGCCCAGGTTGCTCAAAGCCTCATCCAGCCTGGTCTTGAACTCCTCTAGGGATGGGGCAGCCACAGCTTCCCTGGGCAACCTGTTCCAGTGCCTCACCACCCTCACAGTAAAAACCTTCCTTCTAACAGCCCATCTAAATCTGCCCTCTTTCAGCTTGTAACCATTACCCTCCTCCTGTCGCTACACTCCCTGATGAAGAGTGCTTCCCCATCTCTCCTGTAGGCCCCCTTTAAGTTCTGGAAGGCTGCTAGAAAGTCATATGTTCCTGCTGAAGTGAACAAGGTAAATGTGACACTTATTTATGAAGTGTGGTAGGAATTTCACAACGGGGCTGTAAGAATGCTTAAATGGCAGATTGCTCTGTAAACATGACCCATTGGTAAAAACACATACCAAATTCAGGACATTTTTGCTATTTTGGAATCACTGGTGTTTACAGCTAGATAATACCTCTTAGTTTATTTTAGCACAAAGCAAAATTAAATTTTAAAAGAAATGTGATTCAGTAGGTTTTCTATGAACTCTAAGTTTCACATGTTTTTTCATTTCCTCCTCATTTCTTTCCCGTCACTGTCACCAGATGTTTGTGTAAAGTGTTGTATTTTCAATCCTGCGTGACTAAAACTGGGAATTAAATCTCAGCTAGAAAGCCAAGCAGTCTAAGTGCTTTGAATAGTCTAAGTGCTTTGAATAGTCCGTAAGTCAAATATAAAAGTGTAACTATTTATACATTGAAAGTAAGAAATATTCTTTTGATATACTTCCAAAGTGGATCATGTGAAAGACTATACCTGTTTCAGCACCTTTCTGTCTTTAAGCCATTAAAAAATGCATCAACACAAGTGATAAGCTCTGATCATGTGCGCCTACCTTCCATGTCCTTTTACCAATGTCCAGCCTTCTTCAGGAGCCCCGTCAGACTAAGAAAAGCTGAAACGTGGCATGGAGTGTACTGTGAATATGAACACCCCCCAAGAAGTGTTTTTTCAAACTTTTTTTGTCTTATATGATGCAGTTGCATGGGAAGTTACTTGTGTGCCTTAATATCCTACAAAAAAATGGTACCACACAATAAGCAATTTATCATCATCACTGAATGCACGGATTTATCTGTATGCAGCACCTGAGAAAACACACTTAAAATACTTTGAATTGATGAAGAAAAAAAACCTGGAACACCTTGTGGTTGCATTATATGATACATTGTTTCCATCTTATTTTTCTGATGTGTGAGTTCTCAACATATTTAATTGTGGGGAGTGATTCTCCTTGGCTGGAAAGAAGAAAAAAAAAGAGCCTGCACACTATCAACAATTATTTAGATGGAAATTGTAGCCTATACATTACTCCAGAAATCAGTAATATTATGCAGTGGGCAGGTGGTTGCACGGACAGATGGTTGCAAGTCGATGAGGTGCAGTCGTTAATGAGTTGGTACTTGTCAGGCAGGCTATGGAAGTTGACAACTGCATGCATGTTCTTTGCCTATCCCATGTGGAATGAGATGACAGGTTTTATTTGCAGGCAAAGGAAGCAAGAGCTGTGCACCTGGTTACTTAGCATACTTTGGTCTTTTTCAACTGCAGTGCTAATCACACAGCGAGAGGGAATGTCCCAGAAGGGTTTGATTTTTGTGTCACTGTAGGTCCGGCTGCCTGGGTGTGTGCTAACATCAGCTACAGAGTCATGCCATCCAAAGGAATACATAAGCCCTGCATTTGTTTAAAGTTTGGCCTTGTGCTCAGAAATGTTTATACTGAAATAAAAACAAAGAAGATGACATGATTCCTATCCCAAAGAGCTCCCTAAAATCAAAAGCAAAACTGTAAAATAAAACTAGTGGTTGTTTCTAGCTCAAACTTTCAACCGGGGCTGATCTAATAGTTATAAAACGTGGTCCAATATATAGCATAATACAGTATGTGTTAGACTGTTCTTTATCAGTAGTATCAACTAGGGTTAGAAAAGCTTTTCTTGGTTAAAATATTTTACCGATATATGTGTACGTATATAAAAAGTATGTATCTTTTATGTATGTTTGTGTTTGGGTATATGTGTATACATATTTGTACAGAGAGAGATATCAAATTAGGTAGATATGCACACACAGACATACATGCACTGAGCACTGCAGGAACTCAGGTATTAATAAGATAGGGGATCACCAATGCAGCTGGTAATGCTTTAGCGTCTTCTCACTTCACGCTTGAAATTAGTAGGGCATACACTCACTGGGGTTCCCTGAGCCACTGCTAGTCATCTGGCTGTACTGTCACCACACACTGGGAGTTCCCTAAGTCTCTTGAGTTCTTCAACTGGAAAAATATGTAAGGCTTTTAATCTGCTCTTCAAATTTCTGAGTGCTTTGCACTTCCTCATATTACCTAGGGTGCTTTTGAAAAAAAGTCAGCTTGTAAAAAAATATCATGTTAGGTTAAAGGTAGAAGTGATTGAAACATGAAAGCTTGCTGCATTTTATGTTTAAAAATGTCTTAAATGAATCTTGGAAAATAGAGAATTACTTCCTCCATACCCCCAAATCTGGCTCTACAACCAATAGTGGCTTTGTGATACCTACGGAGTCTTTTAGACTGCTGACCTTCCTTCACATTGTTTTTGTTTTATGTAAAAGGGGGGGGGGCGCTACAGCTTTATAAATAAACGTCAAGCAAATTCACCCTAATGTACGCTGTTTATAGTAATTTATAGAACTGGTTGAAAATGCAACCACAAATCTTGTTTTGTATTGTTTTGATTTTGTGGGGGACTTTTTGAAGTGATGCCAGTAAGCACTCTCCTTTCTGGGGAACTTAGGGGTGTCTGTAGCCTATGGAATACAAAGAGCTCAAGAAAAACGTCAGTATAAGTTTAAAGTCTTTCAGTCCTTGCCTGGGTAACCTATAAAGTGCATTAACTTCAAAAGCTATTGAGCACACCAAAACTGAGACAATAAAGTTACTTACCTGGAAGCATAAATGCAAATTTCAGAATTACCTTGAGTTTCTCTGTGTTAAAATCTTGGCCTAGGAAAATTAATGAAGAATACTGTAGGAAAAAGACAAACTATAGAAAAAGTTTGTTTTAATGAATACTAAGTCCAGATTTCTTTCTTTTAGAAAATCTTATATAATTTCATTGCCACTTCTTTGTGCCTGCTTTCCCGAGAGCAACATCCTATAAACCATAAGAGAAATTCAAGATGTTAATTAAAACAAAACATTAGGTAAAATTTATCTCTTACAAATACCACATTTACAAATGCTGTTGAACTCATACGAAGAGACATAGAACATATGTGGATGTTATTTCAAATTTTTCATGCCATTTTACCACTACTCATGAATTCTAATGAGTAAATTATGAGCTGAAAAATGAATTCATTTAAGAGCCTGTGCACTGATAAGCAAAGTTAACATAAAGTGGGAAACAAATATAAATCAGTAAGAAGCTTTTGTGTAACTGATGGGAAAAGAACTTGTTTGTATTTCTTGTCAGTGCATCCACAACATGCTTGTCCTTACCTGCTTGCCTCTGTGTTTAGAGGAAAAAAAGTTGCCCATGTGGTTATAAAACCTTAACTGAATTGTTTTTCTCCACAAGAACAATAACTTGAACATTTTGTCAGACAATGAAAGTCAAAGATGTACTGTTAAACACTGTTTCAAGCTACAAAAATGTAACTGACAAAATAACAAAAATTAAAAAGCAAATAAAAATTTCCTTTAAATTATTTCTTAAAAAAGAAGAATGTACATAACAAAGAAAATAATGTGTCAATATCCCATCCAGATGTGGACAAAATCAAATAAATGCAGTAAAATGTTAAATATTTACCCAGAAATAGGATTTGCAAGCAGTTATTGGTGCTGACCAGATTGTATATTAGGAAAAAAACTTAAAATCAGATTCTGAACTCAAGATGTACCATAACCAGCTATAAACTGAACAGACATTCACTCTAACAAGTAAATTCATTTTACTTAGTTATCTAGTGGACATCGATGGAGTTACGCTACAGTTTTATAAGCAAGGAACAAATTCTTGCAGATACGGGGAGCAGTAGCACACTTACACTTTTGGGTATTTTAAGGCTATGACTTACGTGATACATGCACAATGAGAGAGGAGTCTATGTTTCTTAATCTGAACTGATGCTTTGTTAAAAGAATTCTTAACAGATTTGGTAAATGACAACTGCAAGTAATTTCAAGGCACGTGTGAATAGATGTGTTATTGGTGCCTTCTGCTCAGCCTCTGCTCCTCCCTTGAAGTACAATGTAGGACACTGAAGAGCTGCACCCTTGTCCCAGATCGCTTTGATGTTTGCATTAAGCAGAGATTTTTTTTCCCCTGCTTTTCTAGCACAGGGTGTACTAGGATAAAAGCAAAACTGAGGACAGTGTGTTGCAGAAAGAACTTACTGTCTTGCTCCAACTGTATGTTCCCATGTAGCCTCCCTGCTGGTATGCTAGCACAAGTAGGGAAAGCCTAGGATGGGTTGACATTGGCGTGAGAGCACAACAGGCCATACATCTACCACTGGAGCAGAACAGAGGGACAGCTCTCCAGAGCTGCTGGGGACCCTGGCTCCCCTAGAGCAAATTTGCTCCTCTCCTGACAAGAACCACATCATCTTCAATCACATACCAAGAGATTTCAGGTGACGCTTCTTGCCCCGAGGACTAGTCTAAAAGCCTGTATCATTAAAAGCAGGTGTCTTTTCTAATTAATGATATTTGTCCCAGTGGTATGATTCAGATCTAGGGTATTTTTGGTGGCCTGTGGTCCAAGGATAGCTGATTCATATTGTCTTCATGCACTTCTTTGGCCTGGTGCTGCTATTTTCCTTGTGTTACTCAAGTTCAGCCTTCACTTAAGATGTCTCCTGGTGCATTAGACCATGTCAGGCACACACAGTCCACAGTCTATTCCTGCCTCAGCAGCAACAAGTCCCACAGACCGCAGACAGCTGATCTCATTCCCACCCTTACTGATCCATCAGCCCTTCAAACCCAGTCTCTTATGTTCAGCCATTGCGACATCCCAGACAACACCATGGAAGTGTCAGTCTCTGGCTTGCATTTCTGCAGCTCCCTACTGTCCTCTTTGCTTCTCCTTGTTCCCGCAAGATGTGTTGGGTGCTGCACCCATTGCCTGAGTCCTGTGATCTGATCAGGGAGCCTGCATGGTAGCAACCCGTGTAGCGACCTGCTCCTGAGCTCCTGCGTGAGCTTTCTCGACACTGATCACCTCCTGTAAAACCTTTATCTCTTTCCCTGACATATCTTCTAGCTTGATTGTCTCAGTACGTTTAGTCAGCGGCACCCGGCACTGCACGTCACTCTGAGCATGCCAGTCCTGAGCATAGAGATTCAGCTGTCATGCCTGTAATGGATGTTGGTGGCCCTGGGAGAGAGCAGAGGAGCCAGTAGTCTTCCTTTGTTCAGTCTTGGATGTGTGGAAGTCAGGCATCTTGTCTAGGCTTCCTCAGTGGTGGAGAGGTAGAAAAGGCGTGCCTTCCCTGCAGTATTGACATCCCCTCCTTGGACAAATGTCATAATCCCCACAGCTGAAGGGGAGATCAGAGTGTGTGTCTTGGACTGGCTGCCTGACTCTGGGAAAGCTGATGCGGGCTCTGGGAAGTCCTTGGCGAATGTCTCTGTTTTGTTTGATTGCAAAATTAATGACACAAACAACATGAACTGAAGAAAATGCCTTTTGTGTGAAGCTGTAAGTGTCACTGCACTTGCTCACTGACCTTTGGATGTGAAGTTAGCAAAAATTATAGCAAACGACCTCCCACTACCTTCAAATACAAGGGTCAATACACACTTACTGGGAAACAACTCCACGAAAGAAGAGAAAATAAATCAATGGAGCAACAACAAGTATTGTGTTCCTGCAGAATGTAAGGCCATTACAATGCTGAGTGGAATAGCTACAATAAAACAAATATCTATCTTGCAGAGTCCAAGATGGAGCCTTGCCTGCTGAAACTTGCAGCCTCTTGGGCTGTAGTCTATTGCTTCAGATAACAGGGTTTTCATTTGCACAAGCAAGATACAGCCCTCAAGGAACTGGCGAGATTCCAACAAGCCACTTATTTGGGTATGATTTTGCTGACTGCAGTAAATAGATGAGATTGGGAAGAAGGGTGGGCTCACACATGTTTGTGTGTGTCGGAAATACGAGTTCAGTGGGAAGCCAGGAAACTGTTAACTTTAGTGAACCACAACATCTGAGCAGAGTGAATTGAATTTTTAATCCACCCAGACAGAAGCTTTGTTTTGTATTTGGTAAACTGTGACAGAAAATCACCTTGTTCTACTCAGTGTGTAAAGCCTGGCGAATATGTTGACCTGTGTGCTCCACAGTTGTGCTACTTGTGAGATAAAGAAAGGAGAGACTGAGGTGGCTTTTCCAGTTCATATCTTATGTACCTATTTACCAAATTATTAATTTAGTAATTTATAAAATGTGTAAATAGTAGTAAGTATTTCTAATAGTATTCCCAAATACATGTCAATGCTCCAAAACATTGTCACTATAAATGGCCTTCCAGTTGCTTTAAGGATCTCCCTCATTAAAATCAAACACTAATTTAATTCAGCTATCAGTAAAGGATAAAATCCAAGGACAAAAAAAACAGGATTAAAAAAACCTTATTACTTAAAAGTAATATAAGTCAGTTTTATCAATTTTGTTGCCTTATAAAGGGCTTAGAGATGACTCATGTTACAAAGACGCACATAAAGTTTTTTCTGTCTTCCAGGAGTTATTCTTGTGTTAGCAGCATACAGAGCTGTCTTGCCAATGATATTTCAAAATAAGATATGAAAGAAAAAGATAAGAAGCAACATCAGTATCCCAGCTCTCTCTGCAATGAACATTTGACTGGCTCACTGTGCAGATTGTTGTGTCTTAACGTACGCTCAGAAATGCAGCCCCTCCTCCCCAAGGAATTTCCATATATTTGTGTTTGGGAACCTGCGAGGGACAGAGACCTAATCAGGGCACAATCAACAGTTATTGAAGCCAGTGAGAGGCTTTCTACCTGGATTTGGTGAGTTTGAGATCTAGTCCTATGACCAGATATAAAAGAGACTGCTCCAAATCCAAATAACATTCTCTTCACTGTGTGACTGGGAAAAAAGTGAATGAGTAGTCTAAGCAATGAAAAATAACAGTGTTTAAAAGTGACTGTCAGTTCAAATTATCTAGCATATTGTAAACGAGGAGAACAGGCATTTCTGTCAGACTTTTGCTTTAGAAATATTCTTTTTACTAGTAATGGTTTTTCAGTTCATAAAGGTCTGGGAGCACTCCAAACTGTGCCTTGAAGTGAAGTCAACTCTTAAATATAAGCAGGAAGCATAAAAGAAATAACGAAATTGCATTTATTAATTTTCACATGTTTCTACTCTTGGACTAGTGTATGGATAGAAACCAGAAATTATTTTCATATCTTAGTTTCACTACTGTGATGGCTGTATTGTGCTGTCATTTCTGCCATATATAGCTGTGTATCTAGCTAAACCTGAATGTCAAAACCTAGACTTTGGTTATCTGAAGGCTGAATAAGACTGTAAGGATATGCTAAGTACAAGTATTGGCAAGGCTGTAACTCTGGAGGAAATGCATTTTCATGTTCAGTACCAAATCTTACTTGCACTTAATGCGTTATTTCTTATGTTGTTGTTAGGACTCTGGGAGATCTTTTAGTCTGGGAAAGAATATTCACTGTCAATAATAAATCAGTTTAAAAATTATGGAAGAGTAAATGGATTAATTGCATTCTTTGTATTGCTTGAATGTCTGGGAACTGTCAGTATAGGTAATAAATTAAGAATTATAAACTAATAAAGAAATAATATGTATAGGTCTCTATTCATAGGTCTGTAAGATTTGCATTTCCTTATTGTGTAAGGCTATTTTAATTTTTACACCATTTCATAGTTGTTATAGAAAGGGAAACTTGAGGGTAGCTCTTATACCCATGAAAGGAAGGAATTATTTTGCAATGAAACAATTGTAATCAGAAAAAGAAAAGCACAATTTAAGAGTCCCAAGTAAACACTTCTGAGTCATCCAAAATAGCTATCACATAAATAATTAGAAAGCTGTTAAAATGAATTCGGTTATTCTTTATATTTAGTAAATTCATCCGTTCAAAAGCTTTCTGCATGGCAAGCCACACAATCTGCTGGGAATGGGAGTCAAAATGGAGGTTGTAAAATAATTTTTAAATCAGTTTTAGTTCTACAGGAAAATGTCTTTCACTAAATAAACATTGTTTTTGAAAAAAAAAGTAAAAAGACAGATTATGAGGAAAGTGACCAAAATTATCTGAATGCCTGGGACTGAAATAGAAAAGATGTAGATAAATTTAATATTATTTCTGCCTTCAGGAGTAGGAAATGAAATATACTTTCATCCTTGTTTTAATTCTAAAGCCTCAATGTCAATATATTAATTCAGTTTTAATGTTGAATTGGAGATCAAATTTAGTAAAGCATATTCATAATTTTGCTAAGCACAGACATTTTATCCACTTAAGTTTTCTTGGTACTTTGCCAGGAGCACAAAGAATTGTGGAATCAGTAGTGAGCTATTTTATTTTGAAAGACTGAACTGAGACTAGATATGAATTAAAAATAGCTGTGCTTGTTGGCTAAATGAATAATATCTGTCATGCAGATTCACAGTATGAATTAGATACTAATCTCTGAAATAATTATCTGCAATTACTCCATTACCTTAGGGAATTAGAAAGATAAAAGACTGTGAAAGCATAAATTGTGTGTTACAGATTGTTTTAGACCTTCCCCTGTTGATTTACACTACACACAGGAAGAACTAGTCTCAGCTTGAGCATTTGTTAATAGCTTTGGGCTACATACATTTGGAAAGGGAGCTAGTCCTGCTTGGCTTCTCTGGCTGGATATCCTGTGAGAGATCAGATTAACCCTCTGAACGGGGACGTTGCACACCTGGTTGTCCTTTTGGCTCAGGCATGGGACAAGCCTAATTGCACCATGTGCTTGAGAGAGAGCAGACTTCTGTTGTGCAGCCCCCTTGAACCCTGCAGAGGGTGGGTGGAGAGCGTGAGGCTCTCCTCGCCCTGGGGTCTGAGCAGGGCTGCAATGGAGATGCTTCTTCTCTCTGTCTGCTCGACAGAGGCTGAAGTGACAGGATGCTCACGCTTGCACCTGTTATATGATACCGGAAGCTGATGCCCTTATTCTGCACTTCCCTGGACTCATGTTCTGCATGTTTAACATTATTCCCCAAGTCCATTCCTCCTCAACGCTGAAGACCTGTTGCGTGCTGGAAAGGCAAAACTTTTGAAGCAATTCCTCCTCCTGCACTGCATCTCCTCATCCTGCTTATAATAGAGAGGATCAGATCACTGACCATGGCTTTATGAAAATAGTTTATAAAAACAGATAAAACTCTCTCCTTGGTGTTAGGCTATGCCTTGAACACTTTTGCCCATTATGACTGCAGCAAGTAAAAATGCCTTGCCCATCTTCAGTGATTGACCTCAGGTACCATCCTGTCTCTCTCTGAGAACCTATGGTTTTCTTTATGTTTCTAAAAGTGCAGAGCTGCACAAAATACATGCCAACTATTAGAGGATGGAAACTGACTTGTAACATTTCGTGCCTTATATACATCATGCAAATGTGCACTCCCACAATCATTTTGGTTAATTAAGTATTCAGTGTGTGACTTCAGCCAACACTAGAGAATGAAAGGAAGTGTACTAAACCAAACTGACATGTCTGGAAATGATAATAATGGAATCTACTTATTTTGGACAAGTTATGTTGCATTTTTGGTAAATGACAGATCATATCTGTCAAACTGACATCAGAATTATTAGAAATGGAAATGGAATTAAAAAAGCAGTAGATTAAGTGGACACTGATAAGGGTAAGGGAGGTAGTTTCTGCAAAATAACAGCACTTTGCCAGATGTTTTAACGCAAAAGCAGATGGAAGTTGCAGTGTTATTTATTTTTTTAGCAGAATACAGAGTTTAAGTTGGATGAGGTATGACTATAATCATAAAGACATAAGTGAGACAGTTTTTTAAATTAATTGGCTTGATTGTCAGTAGTAGTATAGTTATGGCAAGCATGGCCATCAGCTGGTAGGACTTTTTCACATGGGCTCAGAGCATAGCACATGGTGGCTAATAAGGGAGCAGGTTAATCCAAGGTAAACTTGTCCATACCTTCCTCTCCTCTACTCACAACTCAGGGATGCAGTTTAGATAGTTCCTTGCCTAATGTTATGAGATTCCTGCATTAAAACCAGAGGGATTAGCTAGAATGATTTAGCAGTGTGGGGTTTGTCTTATGAGAAAACTGTATCACCTGTGAATCTCTCTGCCTGACACCCATTTGTGCAATTAAGAGAATTTTATGTTTTTTCAGGGGTCAGTGACACTTATATTTGCTCCAGAGAATAATGTGCCTTAATAGCAAGCAAGGCCATGCCTGTGTATGGGAGATAATGAGGTGCAGGAGAGCCTGAATTAACATTGAAGTGCTTCCTCCTACGCTTTGATCCCACTAATCCTGCTGCATGCCAAACCTGTGCCCCCCGTGTGCAGGCAGCTCCCCAGCTGGGCCAGCTCCTTCCCTGATTCACTGTTTTTTCCTGTGACCAGTTTCTACCTTTCCTGGAATTCTCCTTGAAATTGCCACAGAGGGGAATACTTTTCCTCTTCACAGCTCTGTTCGCTAGGTCTGTTTTGTTGGCTGGTGCTGATTTTTGTGCTTCAACAATACTCCCTTGCTCAGCTATGTCTTTTATACTTCTGGCTTGAATTTACCAGGCTGTCAAGACAGAAGTATCCAGAGAGTATTGCTAAACATTTTTTCAGGGCTGGATTAGATGCAGGCACAGGTCTGTGTAAGTGTTCATGCCCAACAACAGTGTCTTAGCTGCCTGAGGTTTCTGTGGCATTTCTGGCTCAACGTTTCCCTAATATGCTGGGGTAATGCTAAAGGTCAGTTCTGCCACATCTATAACTTTGTGGATTGGCATACCACCACTTTGTATGACATGGTGATATTATGCAACACACATAAGACATATCACCTATCCCATGACATGGCTAATTTAGCCATTTCAGCAGGACACATTGGTAGCAGAAGCTGCACCATTTGTCCGCAATGTTAGTGTGTCAGCATGACGTTACTGTGCTTTGCAGGACAAAGGTTGTTTCTCAGCCCCTTGAGCATGCTCCAGTGGAAGAAACGCACTGAACTCATAAATGGTACGGGTATCTGGTCTGGCCACCACATGCACATTATTTCTTAGACAGTATTTTCTCTTCAAATGTATACTGAGATTTTTTCCTGTGCAATTTTCTTCTCCCTTCATATGTGAATGCCAAGCTGGGCACGGCTGGGTGCAGAACGTGAGGGATTTGACTCTTGTAACTTCAGATGCCTGCCCTGGGGAGACACACCTTGGACCGTCTTTAGCATCAGCTGAAAGAAATGGTCATTCCTGGGGCACAGTGACTCTGAACTAGTCTTACCTCCTAGGTGAACTGAACACTCTTCCCTGTTAGGTAGGTAAAGTGCCTACCTTAGGACATGGAAAATCACGCTTTAGAAACAACTAAGACCTGAAGTCACCTTCAGTGACTGCCAAGAAGGTCTAAAAAGTCTGAACTTAGTCATGTGAATACTCCCTAAGAGGCCAAATTTAGACCTATTGAATGGTTCACATGACTACCAGTTACTGTTATGACAAGGGTACTTCTTACCCTAAGGTAAGCAGGACAGGATTAATGTACCAAGTAAGTCTTAATTTTGGGGTCTCCTTTGGACTTGTCTGAAGCATGGGCCTAACTTGTATGGTGACTTTAAAACCTAGGGACTGCATAGCAACTAGCAGTGCTCCGCTCTTAGGAGAGAAATAGGGGTAGAACATGTATCTGAATAGTTGGGGTCGGGGTTGTTGTTTTTTTTTATATATAAACAGATTATTTTTATTTAGAGTGGGGCAGATTTACTCTGTCTTCTGGAACTGTTCATAGCTGTAAGCAAAGGGGAGATATTGCAGAGGAAATTAGGAACAGGCACTCCTACGGGCTTAGTGTCAAGTGATAAGCTACACAAAAGGTTACAAATTAAAGAGACTCACTCTTTGACAGGTGGGAAAAGTATGAAAGCAACATAATCTAGAATTCATGTCAAAAAATAATAACTTTTAGACACTGGAGATCCCTGCAACAATTCTGAAAACAACTTACAATCAGCCATCGCTGGTTCCATAAAGAAAATAAAGGAAATATAGATATGTAAGATTCTTTTGTTCTTTTCCAGGACTGTGATTTTTTCTTATCTTGTGGCTACAGCTTTCCCTAAGAGAAAATAATTACCAAAAATAAGGCTAGTTTTATGACATCATTAATTGTGTCATGAAAGCTGTCTTAAAAGACTGTTTAGGGGATGTGGCTCTGAAAAACTTAATTACAAAAATCTGCAATTTTACTTAAAATAGTTACATTTTTTGAGACAATTGTAAGGACAGCTTTGCACATAAAAATGTTTGCTATTTGCAGTCAATCCTATTTCTCAATTTTATTTAAGGACAAGGAAAATAGCTTCATAATTCTAGTTTTCTTATTTGAGGTCTTCTGAATTGTGTGTTGAAGAAGATTGGAAATGTTATCTTTTTTTTTCTGTATCACAAGAGTTGTGTTCAGTTCTAAGTAACATAAGCACATTGAGATGTATACAATGTCGCTGAGTTAGATGTCAGCGGAGTTTCTAACTCGGAGTCAAGGAGTTTCACAAGTCACGATGTTCTAGACATCTCTTGTCAAAGTATGTGGCACTTCAGTGATGACCACATTGAAATGTTCTTCTAATAAATATTTTCCAGAAATTTTGCATCACGAAGATAATTCTTTGTTGAATGCGTATTCACCAAACATGAAAATTAGTCTCACAACAATACTGTAGAATTTGCTGAAATGTGAAGAAAGCTAACAGGGTCCATGTATGCATAGAGCCTCCTGGTAGCAGGCAATTCATTTTCAGATTGAGCCTCATGTCGCTTGCCTGAGTTTTGTGTGGAACCACTTTGGATGGTCTACCCCTGGAAACTTGTATCCCGTCCAAAGGCTTTGGGAAAACTGTGGTTAGACAATCAAACTATGCTGTTGATTGGTTATTGGGACCTAATGAGTTTTGTCTGTAACTATTATAAATTGTCCTTTGCCAATCCTTTCTGTCTCTTTGATCTTATAAAACAATTTGGGCTTATTTATAGGGCAAGCTGAAATGCTCTTTTAACAGAAACCTGTCCTTTTAAACAAATAGGATTTTGTGTGATATGTGTCTGCTGAAAATACTGATCTAGAAAAATCATATCACAGTTTATGGTGACTGTAGCCGAGTTGTGTCATAGACTAATGAGATCTCTATGGGTTAGTTTCATTGTGTGGACTTTGTCTGGCATGATACCTTGATTGGAGAATACTTCAGTGTGACAGTGTTGATGTTAACATTTTCTAAAGCAGACATACCTGCTTCTGGCCCCATGTATAAACACCACAGAAAAACAAGAAAGGTTTTAGGTGCCATAAAGAGGTGAGAAAAGCCTTAAATTTATTTTCTTTGCAAATCAACCCTCAAGGCAGATTTCCCTGGGCTAGGTTAGCCCAATGGAAAGTATGAGCAGAAGAACTGCAGCCTTCCAGATGTCTGAATTTTTTCTGTCTGTGCTACTTTGAATTAAATGTATTGCAAGCAACATTCAAAAGGTCCAAGAGTTAGTGAAACTGTGACATCTCAGAGGGGCTTTGCCAGCATTGTTATATTAAAAGCATTTTCAAGCACTCCAGTGAAGGCCCAGGTGCCTATCACACCCACGCTCAAGTGCCAGAAAACTTTTCTATGTCATCAGAAGTTTCCATTTTCTTAGGAATCTCTGTAATCATGGGGTTCCGAAGCATCCAGCAAGAATTCAGCCTGGGTAACAAATGATGAATGGGAAGCTGCTGCTTCCATGTTTTTTAATGTTCAAGACACATTTTAAGGCTGAATGACAGCTCCAGGATTACACTTTGTTCCTCACACATCTTGATGAAAAACAAGACAAAAAAAGAACCCGTCTCAGTCCCCTGCCAGACATGGAAATATCTGCTCAAAAAAGCAGACACTACTATTTTCAGGGCCAAATACAAGTTACCAGTGGGCTGAGTGGGTTGAAAGCGTCTGAAGGACTCTGCACCCAAACAGCAGGAAGTAGCAATGGTATTGCAATATTGCTGCAGCTGATTTATGAGCTGAGACTCTCATAGGCTGTTCAATAAAGTTCAGAACCAGGAAAGAACCTGTGGCCCATCAAAAAACTGACAGTGAAGTAACTCTCTCCCAACAGTATGTATTTATTGGTGACTCAGTACCAGATGAATGAAAGAAGGGCTTGCAAACTGCATTTTAGCACTCCTGGGGAAAAAACAAACAGGGAAGAGAGAGATGGATTAGACCCTTGTACAGTTACATCCTGTGGGAGTGGACACATCTTTCTTTATGTATTTGCAGAGTCTACAATAGTAATGTGAATGGCTGTCTGTCTGGGCACTAGCAATAATTAAATTATAGTGAAAACCTAAAGCCTTATGGATTTCTGTACAATTCATACATTAGGGTGGTCTTTGAAAGGAAAAGAACAGTGAAAATATTTTAAAGAAAGTTACAAAATTTGCATTATTAGGGCTTTATGAAGCAGAGCAGAAGGATTTATTCATAATAAGCAAAGGACTTTGAAATTCCAAAGGCATGTGAATACACTCACAAAAAATGTTTCTATTTTTTAAACAGTGCATCATCTTACTTGCCATCTCTTTCATTGATTAGTCTGAGACTATGTAAAACAAGTACATCTGCAAGAGGAATTCTTGGAAATATATTTTCCTATTATTGCATGCTCAAATTGCAAATTACCGGGCAATAATAGTTATAATGTTAATTCTGCACCATCTTTTATAAAGGCATTACTGGAGTATCACACTCAAACTCCCTTGGACTTTGTAGTAATGATGAAGAAGGGGTTTCCTCTCTGAAAAGGTAAATAAACCCAATTTCAGTGATTGTGGCCAGCTTAAGCTTTTGTTAGGAGAAGGATAGTATGATTTTAACACAACTTCTGTAGGAGAACTTATTTTGGGAAGAATAATCATGTCAACACAGAGAAGATAAAGGAACAAAACTCAGTGGTGCTCTGAAACAGACAGGAAAAACAATGTGGCTTATCTGACAGCAAATACTTCCCTGCAAAGAATCAAATCCCACGACAAAAACGTGTGGATCTATGCTGTGCTCTCAAACTGTAGGCTTCAGGTCTGAAATAAATGAGATTCAACTAACAGCTGGACTAGCAGAAACTTATACCTGTTTTTACTGCTTGTGCTGAAAGCCTGAGAGCAAGAAATAATTATAGCAGCGATGCAAAAGATGAGTTGTGTCTCCCTGGTAAGGCTTAGACACTTCACAACAGACACACAAACTGCTTTTTTAACTGCTGCCACTGTTCAACAGTTCTGCTGTAACTAAGTGGCCATTCTCAGGCTCCGCCATGACCAGTATTTAAAACTGTTACTTTGATTCTACTTCTCTTATTTTTCTCTTGTAGAGAGCATGTCCTTTAATACAGAGGTCATTGCTTACTAGATAATTTTGTCAAATATGCTTTACAGATGTATGTCATGTTTTACTAAAGATTTTTTAAATTTACTTGTCTAAATTTCAGGGTTTGATCATTTTAACAAGCACCGACATCTCACAATAAATAAACTTACATTTATCTGCTGCTCTCTGTACACATTTTTCAGTGTGGTTAGAGTTTATTCTCATATATATATGCTACACAAAAGGAAGATCATATAAACTGCTGGAAATTTGGAACAACTTTATGAAGGCAATTAGAGGAACAACCAATAACTATTTTCCAGCATTATAAAAGACACACACATCCAAGATTCCAGATACTTAATGGCATAAATGAAGAGTAAGTTCTATTTGTCAGTGTCATGTAAATGAGATTTTTGGAATAAAGTTCTTCTTCCTCCTCACCAACAAAGACAAGATGGAGTTACACCCTCTCCAAAACTTTGAAGTACCAAGGAAGAAAGTAAATAAAAGTAGTTGTATTTGAGGCACCCTGGATGAATACTAATGAAAAATCAAACCTCCAAGAACTAGCAGTTAACTGCTAGGTATCATCTAATTAGTGAGTTTGAAACAAGTAAGACCGGGCACTTCATTGCACTACCAGACAGACTGACTTAGATGATAGAATGAGGCTAGATTGTTTTCTCTTGTCATGAAAGTTGCAGACTCGAATAACTAAATATCAGAGCAACTATTCTGTTGCAGCTCAACTGTTTCTTGAAACACTGCTTTTATTTTCAAATTTGCTGTTAATACCACTGAAATCTGGTCCAGAAGGATTTGTGCTACTATTTCAGTAACACTCAGATCTTGAGTGGATTACAAAATTGTTCTAGGATATTGTCTCATTTCTACAATACTTCTTCCCTACAACAACTTAAAAGCAAACGAAATGAAAAGATAGATCTATTAAACATAAAGCTGGGAGTGCCCCCATGGAATGAAGTTATTTGATGAGACTAGAGTTCTCTGTGCCAGGCAGTGGGAAGAGAGAGTGCCAAGTAAAGAATGAATGGTGGAAAACTGGCGTTTAAATAATTGCAAAGGAAAAGAGAGATTGCAATAAGCTATCATTAAGATGTGGGCTTTAAAATCAAAAAAAGCTGGTTGTAGTTTTGGCAATTCTAAGTTGGCAGGTGGTTGCAAGCAAAATTACACTTTTCATCTTCTCTGGAAACAGTAGTTAATAACTCTTAGGCATTTCTGGCCTGTGGAACTCCAAAAATGAATCAGTGTGCCTAGATGAGATAGTAAGGGATGGTTCATGAAAACTAGTGCCAATATGAACCAATTTAGAGCAGTGTGGTAAAGAAAACTGTAAGTTATATAAAAGAGTTTGTAGATGAAGGAAACCATGGAGGAAGTAAGAATGACAAGAGAGAGGACTGGCGGAATCAGTAACGTTTAACAGCCATTGAGATAAATGGTACTGTGAAGAAGCAGGGATTTTTTGTAAGATGTTCTTCTGTCTTTCCTTCCCTGAAAAAAAACAAACCAAAAAAACCAAAAAACCAAAACCATGGACTTGCAAAGTATGTGTTAGCCAGCTGTAGCTAAATGTCCATATATTGCCTGTTTGTGGAAGAGAGAGATGCTCTGGTCAGTACCATGAGCTGCATTGCTGCGTGGCCCTCCTGTGAACGCAAGACAGGGAAGTCTACTTCTTCTGGGAAAGTATGGGAGGGAAAAGAGACAAGTTCTGCCATCTTTTTTTGTTAGCTTACTCTCACAAACAGAGGAGAAAAAAGAATGGCTCTTAAGTGAAATGATGTCATATGCAAATCCATAGAGAATAGTTTAAGTGTGTATTTCTGAAATAATCACAAAATCATTATGCCACTCAACAGATAGCCCTTGATTTTAGATCAAAAATAAAATGTTAAACACTGACCATGTAGGTTGAATGCATATAATCAAGAAAAAAAAGTGTCTGTGGTGAGCCATGTAATGAAACTGACCTGCTTGGCAAAATACCATAGAAAAATATTGCAAAAATATGTGAGCAACAAACTAAAAGTGCTCCCAAACAGAGCTGATAAGGAAGTGCTTGTTTTTTAAAGAATGCTTCACTGTGGTGCTTTGGTATCATTAAAAAATCTTTAGCACAGCTATAGCGAAAAATACATTTTGATTAAAGATGGCATTCCCACTAAGGTATTATTTGAGAATGTCAACATTTTGTGTAGGTGTTTTGCATACTTAAGCCATACATTCATGTAATCACACTGTTGGGGTTTTTTTGTTTATTATTTTTTGGTAAAAAACAAGTGTGAAGAGAAAATGAAGTCTTGTCTCATACTATATTATTAGGAGGTAATGTAATTTATGTTGTTAATCTTTTGATTGAGTTCAGCTTCCTAATTCATTTCATTTATATTGAAGCCATGAATTAGAAAATAAACATGTATATACTTACCTCATTAGAGGTGGCAAGAAAAAACACTTACATGGGAAAAGAGCAATGGTCAGTGGCAATCCTCCTGCAGTATAATTTTAAATTTACTAATTCATATGCTACAGTAACGAAGGCACTGTGGATGACAGGCAAGATATGTCATCTGGAAATAACTGCTCCTGCAGGGAATAACAATGTGGTTGGATATTATCTTTTAAAGATCCATGACTTACCTGGCACTCCTCAGTTTTTAAATACCAAAACTTGATTTTCCCTTAGAAAGTAGGAAGGCAATCTTGCAAATGCCTGGAGACAGTAACTCCATTACCTCATGTGATATATAAAATGTGAACTGCTACTATTTGTGTTAAGCTTCATATGTACAAAAAGCAATAAGATCTGAAATGCAGTAGGAATTCCTATGAATATTTATCTTCTCACATCAGTACACTCTGATCACTCCTTCCTTGCTTTTTTTTTTAAATGAAACAGACAATTTTTAGAAAATTCTCAGTCTTTTATGTGTTTGCTGGTTTTTGACTGAATCCCAGCATGAAGAGTACTAATTGTTTTAAAGTGTCATGAAAATATTAGTTTTTTTAAAAACAGGCTTTAAATATGGTCTTCAAAAACACAGTAGAAACAAGTTAGTAGTGACCTCTCCTTATTTCTATGAGATATAGCTTTCTTACCATTTATGTTAGGATCCACTCAGAAGCTCCTTGTTGATGTATGAGCTGTGGTCTGGGTTACTCCAAGGAACATTGGTGTTAAATTCAAACTGTGGTATCCTGTGGTCATGTCTGAACTTTAGGACTCCCACCCTGTCTGGCAGCTGAGAAAAAAAACAAATGTGTTTAGTCCTGCTGTTTTACCCTGCCTCTTGCCCTTAAGGGACACCTTTGCTTCCAAGAGAAATTGAATGGAAAAGGAGCTCTTCCACTCTCTGGCAGGTACCTTAGTCCAGACAAGATGTTATCCTGAAACAAAGCTTTCAGGGATTTTTTTTATATAAAAAGTAAAAATATTATATGCATGAATCATATTTCGTTATACCAAACCCAAATCTAGCAAGATATAACATATATGAACAGAAACATCTCACCCCTTTATGCAGGTACTGACAATCAAGAAGCTGCCACTCTTCTCACCATCCCTCCAACTGGACAGAACCTTGCTTAATGGGAGTGTGCTACTTTCTGTCTACTTTCTTGGTCCTATCTCTGAGGTAACTGCAGACCCAGATGCAAAACTGAATGAACAAAAAGTCTTGCAGATCACAGTTCCCTGCTCCATTCAATTTAAATTACCCTAAAATATCTAATTCATGAAAACAGTCTTGTCTGTTCTGACATGATGTTAGCTCAAGAAGAGGTTGTATCAGCAAAATTTTTCTTGAAGTTAACATTTGCTCTTGCATGGGTTTGTTCCTGTTATCACTTTCCTTACTGCGGTGTGGTCTAATTTTTGTGGATTATAGTACTTAGGATCAGGAGATACAAAATCACTTTGGAGGTGGAAACCTCTCCAACCTTTAGTGCCTCTCTCTCTCTGTGTCCATTCATCTTTTTTCCAGGTTTTTACATTTGATTGTGTAAGGGGCAATGTTGTATCTCATGTGGTTTGTCCTAAAGCAGTTATCAGAACTGTCCACTAATAGTACACTGTAATAACATATACCATGTTTTTCTTAAGAGATTGTCTTGCAATATATAATTGCTTATCAGAATCTCCTTGAAATAGTTAACTAAAAAGAGATACAATTCATTTACTTCCCATGCCTTGTACAGAGATACGGTTGCAATATGGTGAAGCAGAATTAACTTTCAGTGTTAGCTTAATGAACATCAAGTCACCTCACTAGTTCTGACTGGGGCACTGCTGTGCTTATGTGCTCTAGGGCTCTGTAATTAACTTCCTGAAAATGTAAGTAAATACTTCTTACCATCATATGTCTCCTTCACTGATATGCACAAAGAAATTGATTAAATGAGGAAAATGCAGGTTGTTTTTTTTTCTTAAGCCTAATCACAGCAGCATTTGCACTGAAGTCTACAAAGAAAATTAAAAGAAGAAAAGGGAGGAAACAGGAGAATTGTTGAGGTTTATTGATAAAACACGAAGATCAATCATGTTGAGTGTATTTTTAGTTTTCTGAATTAGGTAGCTGGCCACAAGACAGCTAGGTACGGCCATCAGAGATGTGTAAGAAAGAAAAGAAAGACATTTATCAGTACATTTATACTAGTGTCTTATGATGATCTATGCATTAACAAAGTTATCTTCAAATAGTGTGTTGAGGGTTTTTCCGCTGAAGACAACTATGTGAGCATGAGAGAAAAATGAACAGCAGCTTTCCAATGTAAGTATCAAACACAAAAATTTGGTAACATAAAAACACCACCATTTGGTAATGGTGGAGGAGTGGTGGAGGGAGGAACAGGTTAGCATTCAGTCAAGCAAGTCTTCAGGGTACTGAGCTCCAGAGCGGTGGGCATCTGTTGTTGAGTCCCTTTTCTGCTTCCAGTCATTGTCATGGAGTGAAAAGGGGAAAAACAAAAGAAAACAAGCTTCATTCTTTAAGCTTAGAAGATGGTTTCTGACTATCTTAGACTCCTGACGAAGTACTTCCCTTCACAGATTGGTGCCTCTCCTCACACAGGGATGATCTAAACCTCTTTTTACTGAAATGGATCCCTGTTTGTGTTTCAACGTAAGACAAACAAGGTTTTCTCAGGAGCAGGTCAGTTCCTAGGGGAAAAAATCTTAAACTGACAGAAAACCTGCTTTTAAATGTTTCTGTGCTGCCTCAAAATCTGTGCATTTTTGCATGCATTTGCTGCAGCCCTGTGCTGTGATGATGAAAAAAGATCCTTCCAGCTGTGGGTGGGAGGTGTTTTTCCCCAAACCTCTTGGCTCCTCTCAGCATCGGCTATATCAGTTTGTCTCTGCCAGATGGCAGCCACCCTCCTGGCACCATCCCTTGGGGTAGTCCCGTGGCTGCTCCATGACATGAGCTAGAGGGTGAGCACAGTTGCGGCAGACACTGCTGAAGGGCTCTGGGGTTTTCATGTCAGAGCAAGACCTGACTGTCCCTGCCCACAGGGGTGGCTTAGAATTGTGGATCCAAGTCTTTAAGCTGGCAACAGCAGACCACCTTGGATTATGTGATATGGGAGCAAGAAACTGGTTTCTGTCTTGGTGGCAGGCCTTTTTGCAGCTCTGCTTATGATTACAATCTCACTGTGTTCTGAATAAGCAATGTATGATTTCTTCATTACTGGATTGAAGCACATGTCTTTTGGGGAGAGGGAAAGAGCTGTGTTTTGCAGTGTGCATTTTGTTTTATTTTTTGCGTATTTGCTTGGCAAACCTGATAACAGGACTAATGTATAAAGAATGCTGTGGAAAACATGGAATGAAAGCAGCTTTACCTTACTCTTGGATGAACTGTCTCTGATGCGTCAGTACAGTGTCTTCCTATTCCTCTTGCTCCATTTAGATAAATGTTTCCAGTCAAAAACCTCAGTCTGAAGATTTTGCCCAGTCTGTGAGTTCAAATCTTGCCCAATACAGACCTTTCATTGTAACTCTGTTACTGATCAAAACTTTTTGTCAATTTTCAGAATAAGAGCTCATCTCTAGTTAGTGTATGTTTCAAAGGAACGTATCCAGGCGTAGCAAATAGCATGCACTCAACTCAGTGAATTCATGAGGAACAGATGTAATTTGCAGTAAGAAATAGGAGTAGGCCCTTATGTTTTGAATTACTTAAGCACATGAGAGCAAAGAACAACAAAAAGCCTAAAAAGTAACTTCTTTTGCCCTGTTAGTCCAAGCTACATATTCTCATAGTTATTTAAAATCATGCTAGGAACAATTAACAATCAACTATTGCTGACAGTAGATCTTGCATAAGACCCCAACCAAGATTAGAGTCCTGTTGTGTTTGGTTGTTTGCTGATAACTGGTAAGAGCAGTCCCTATCCAGGGAAATCTACGATTCAAAGGCACATAGTGAAATGGTTATTCACGCTAGGGGTTTTCTACAGGGAGTTGAATCCTAACTTGTTCACTGTAGGTTTTCTGCTTCCTCTGGAGCAGCATCATAAGAAGACAATGTCTCAGAAAATACCTCCTTGTGTCTGGTTGCTCTGGAGAAGGAGAGAATGGTCCATCCATGCTCAAGATCCTCTGCACCTACATTGTCCTCTGTCATGGGACACAGCAGTAGTGTGATTACACTGCTCAGCATAGTGGGGGTGAAATGGTGCCCACTGCTGCCCTGCACACGGCCCCATCTCTCTGAGGGCTGGGATGTGATTTCTCTCAGGTATTTCAGCCAAAGGGATAAACCTGTTAATTTCATAGACTGACCTTCAATTGTCAAGGACAAAGGAACAACATATATGTCTACCAACTAGGAGCAGAGGGCTGAAGTGTAAAATGAAAAGGGGCATTGGCATCATTATGTAAGAAATAGACAGGGTCATTGTCTTAGTCCTACTCAAGTCAAGCAAGTGTTGTGGCTGCTGCTTTCATTAGGGCCAGGATTTTCACCCAAAACTGCTTTTTTAAGCCAGAGAACATGATCAATACCACTGACTACAGAATGAGTCAGGATAGGGTTTTAAGACCAACTGTACATGTATATAAATATAAAAAGAAAAATAACCAGTAAGCTAGTAAAATGCAAATTAAATAACCTCTCTCCAGACCCCTCTGTACATCATAGCAAGCATGAGCAATATATAGGAATAACATCATTTTTCTTTGCCTTTCACGTTCAGTATTTTCATGAGGGGTGTTTAAGACTGTAATTAAATTTGAAAACCAAACAAATGCAATGAGCATACATCTGATCCTATCAAAATCAAACAGGATATTCCCCTCTATGATAATAGGATTTTTGTAAAAAGCCTGATAGTTCTTAATTGGGGTTAAGTTTAAGTAGGAAGACTCTCCAATACCAGGAATTGGAGTATTTTTGTGATATGATTTTTATTTCCAAAATACATATTCTGTTAAAAATAAATTTATAGAATGACCTAGAAAATTACTAAACACACCAAAGCTAGAAAGGCAAGAAATTAAAATAATATATGGAATAGTTACGTTCCTCTGAGATAAGACTTTTTCAAACCGATTGGAAAAACATAGTGTTGTAAATCTATGCCTAACACATTACAGCTGTAGTTACTACAAAATGAATTTTGCCGCATCTTCTAATATAAAATATTGAAATGCTATGAGTGCACACTATTCAAAACACTTTATTCAAAAAGGACCTGTTTGGGTTTTTAGTTTCATACACAAAATATGTACAGGGTTAAAAGATAAACTGAGATAATAGAAAATATTACAGTTGAGAGATGCATAGGAAAGTCCATCTCAGAAGCACAGTACATCTGTTAAACATAACTCTCAAAGTATTTTGTATACATGTTAGACTCATTCATTGCTCATTGGTCAACCCTTGTTTAAATCAAAATAAATCTCACTAACTTTCATGGCAGCAATGCTCATACAGCTAATGCATATTTTAGACTGAGATGTAAACAGTCCTTTATGTATTTAGAAAGATATATATTTAACTATCTTGTGGCTGTTACCATGAATTCTGTAATCAGTTTTATTTATTTATTAATGCACGCAAGGATAATCATTCCAGTACAGCAAACATCTTTCCAAAATTCTACCCCTTTGCATTAGTATTTGCAGCATCCAGTTACCGAGGAAAAGTAGTTCTGCAGCACTTTTCATCTGGTATGAGAGTTAAAGTGCATACTGGGTTAATGGTTTTGGAGGTAATTTGGATGTTTGCCTAGGCACACATTTTTCTGTCCAGCAGAATGGGCAGGTACAGGTGAATGTTCCCTTGTGTAAGATTAAGTGTGGTCTTCTCAGGGAACCAAACTTGTACAGGAAAATCAAAATGGAAAATGGAGTTGCGGGACGTGAAACCAGATTTTTTGCTGTGAGATTTTGCTGCAAATGATTACCATTCTTCAGTAAGACAACTCCAAACGTTTGTCTTTTTTTTTTAAAAAAAAAAAAACAGAGTTGGGCATGTTTTCCTGTGTGGAAAAAACAAAAAAATACTTTGAGGTTTTGTCCTGATTTGATATCAAGACAAAGTGCTTCAATAATGGAATTTCCTGTGTGATGAAAACACTGGTTGTCTGTCAGCTCTTTTTAGAAACCTTCCACAGAATCTCCCAAAAGAATATATGCAAGCAAATATCCCTGAAGAAAAATCCAGCTGTGCTGTTTACACCAGCAGGAAACTCAGCCCATGATTTCCATACCCCCATATACCACACACTAGAGACAGAAGACCATATTTTTATAGTGTTCAGTCACATTGTTACTAGCCAGAAAAGAATGTTCTCATGACACTGAGTGATATCTTAAATAATATTTCTTGTAGACTCTTGGTTTTAATCTATACTCTGTTTCTTGCCTTCCCTTTGCACAGCTTCCACTCTGATCACTACTCTAGCACATTCTGTGGCTGTTAAAACTTTGTTATCAAATTCTTTATAAGTGTACCTTTTATTATTATTTGCAGGAACTTATAGGATCTTTGGATGAAGAGAACTCTTGAACAGGGAAAGGATTCCATTGTGATCTAGTAACATTATTAATTCAACTATATTCTGACTGGAAATGAATCATAATACTGAGTAATCAATATTTTAAACTAATTAAAATATTTCTTTACAGTTCCCATGATTTACTCAGAGGAAAATCTGAAGTATTCTACAAAGAGATTAAAAGGTGTAACATCTCTTAGCTTGTGCTCTTCCATCAATACAATGCTACAGGATGTCAATTCATTTCAACCAATGAGACCAACATGATTTGGAAAGATACCTTTCTCTGTTTTATTTTTAATTAGTCTCATTTAGTCCATGTCAGTCACTTTTCACTGAAAACACTCAGTGAATTAGCAAGAAGAAATAAAAGCTACTAACTCAGGCTTAAAAGTCTTTTTCTGTTTGTCTTCTGTTGTAATCTTTATCCTCAGTTACAAACTGTTCTTATTACAGACTTCCTTATAAACCAGTGAACTAAAATAATGAAATGTAAAGTCATGTATTTCATCCAACACATCCATCTATCTTTAACTATGCCCTTACTTTTTTTTTTTTTGGTAACCTTCTCACTGGGGTCAGGAGAGTTTGGAGGACACCTCCTTATTTTCAACCATATGTCGAATTCTTACCTCATATTGCCTCTGTATTAATTCAGTGGTAGATTTATTGTTCAGTGGTAAATTTATTGTTCAGTTATTGCAAGAAAGTTAAAATACTGCTTTATTACAAGAATGTAAAGTAAACTAAGAAATACATTGGCAGTGTTTTTGTGTCTTTGCATAACTGAAAAAAATTGTTTTAGAAAATCAGATCTGGCCAATAACATGGTGCAATTGTAACGTATAACAGGGAAGGTGAAGGTAAAATTTGAATCTACCAAAAATATGCATGATAATAAAGTAAATGAATCTACTTATTTTAGGAAGAAAGAGTAAGAACAAAAAAACCCGTGGTCTGCTGTTGTCTTTTATGTACTTTTATGAGTCCCTCAGAGAGTGTGTGCAGATTCTTTGCTGATGCAAACAGTTCCACTGGCTTCATGGACCTGCATCATAGAATCATAGAATAATTAAGGTTGGAAAAGACCTCAAGAATCATCAAGTCCAACCATCAATCCAACACCACTTAACCCACTAAACCATGTCCCTAAGCACCACATCTACATGGCCCAGGAAATCATGTTTTAGCAGTGTTAGGCCTGCTATAAATAAGGCGAGTATACAGAAACCATTATTTGTATTTCTTGTATTCTTTCCCCAAGACATATATATTTTTTCTATTGTCTTTTATCTATCTGAGAATATTGCCCCGTACTGCCTAAGAAGTGTTGTATTAAAATAAAGCAATAGTTTGCAGTTTAGGTTTAGAAAATCTATCATTAGGATAGTTCTCTTGAGAAACACTTCCTAATTTCTCCACAGTGAAAAAATTGACTTTACAAGCTAGTGACTTTTATGTACCAGGAGGTAGTTTGAGAAAATTTGACAAAGTAAAGGCAATATGAGTGAAGAGGAGCACAGGATGGCTTCCACTATCAATTGGGCAGAGGAACACTGAGGAGAAGAGTGAAACGGAGTGACTATGCATTTTTGCAATGAAAAGGAAGAACTGATGTAAAAATTTGCCATTTTTCTTGGAACCAATTTTTGTGATTCTGTTAATTTATTTTTTGGTTGGACAGAATAAGGATTATTCAATGCTGGCTCATCATGGATAAATGAAAACCTTTCAAGTGTACCAATGTCAGTTAGTGATAGATTCTCCTATGGGTGGTGTGAAATGCCTGGGGCATTTGCAGTAAAAACAACCAGCTCCTGTGTCACCTTGTATTTTCTTAGATATCTGACTTTAATCATAATTATGGTCTCCAGTCCGATCCTGTGCTCATCTGTGAAAACCCTTTCCTTTCCTTGGAAGGTCTCCTGCCTACCACGAAATAAGTGGAAGAAAATGACAAGTGCACTTACTGAAAATTCATAGCCTGAAGAAAAAAAGGGCTATATCATAGCTCTCTACATTTTCAAAGACATTCAGTAAGATTGTATTTAGCTGGATTTGACATGACACCTCTGTGAGTTCCATCATAAAGAGGAGGAGACATCTATTGTAATCAGTACATGTAGACAAAAATACTAACTATCCACTGAGTGAAAACAGCTGCTTTTCAGATGACTTATCAAACCCCAGTCTTTCTCATGTTCAAATCAGATTCATATGTGCCTGACTGCTTACAGCAAACATGCCTTTAATAATGAAGTACACAATCATAGAGCTTTTTATTTTAATTTATATATCAGCTTCCATTACTTTGAGGAATTTCAAAGAGCTTTTCAGTACAATGGTAAATGCTGAGGCAAATGTGTTTGGGTATGTTTTTAAGAGACCATCTGCAATCCCAGCGAATTCCTGAAGCCGTTGATATAACCTGAACTGGGAGTCCTTCTCTGTGTTCTTTCCTGGGAGGATATATGTGTATATATATGCATATTTGTAATTCTGTATGTTATTATGCACATATATATATACACACGTGTATATTTACACACACACACTCTTATGTATGTATGTATACTTATATACACATACACATGTATGTGCATGTGTGCATGCACGCTTGTCTGCGTGTATACATATCTATCCATCTGTCTATTTCTGTATCTGTTAGTACAGATGGTTAGTCTAGAGACGAGAGATATGCATGGCAAGAAAGATGTTCTAGTCTTTTCTGTGTTTCTAATCCCATGCTTACTCACGCTAAATTTTTACTGCTGGTTTCTGCATTTCCCTACAGTTATTCTAGCTCCCAGTGACTGTGCTCAAGCACTTCTATTTATGCTTTCCACAACATTCTGGAGCATGAAAGGCACTACTGAGTCCAACTTCTACTTATAAAGCTCAGAAGATCTCTGTTCTACAGATCACGTAGATTGCCATCTACTTAGGAGAGGGAGGATGCTAATAAAATGGAAAAATGCTGAATAGCCAAGATAGAAATAGTCTGATGGTGATGTGACGAGGATATTAACGTCAGGAAAATGTGATATAATATCTTGCTATAGGTGAGCTTTCAGTGGAATATGAAGTTGCTTGAGTGTTTGTGACTACTGAGAATTACTCTTACACTCTCCTCTTAGCATTTGACAGAATAAGCTGGAATTTTAAGATCAGGAAGTAAGAGTTATTTTGCTAATTTTTTTCAAGCAAATATTGACATTTTAAAATTAGAATTGAGGTAGACCTTCAAAATATTCATTATGAACTGTAAAAAGCTTTTGACATTTCTGCAGTTCAAAAAGTTTTGAAACTAGAAACATTATTAAGCCATGAAGAGTTTTAAATGAATGATGATTAGGTTTTCCCAAAGGTTTTGCTTTGCTTTGTCACTGATCAAATTCATTCTGGAAATTAGATTAATTAAAAGTAGCATGTAAAATAGGTTTAGCCCCCTTCTTCAATGTTTCAAAACAGCTCTGAAATAACAACTTATTATATACTCCTCTTTCCTGTGTATGAAGTAATCTTATTTTCAAAACCCAGGATAGACATTAATAAATGCTTGCTCCTGTTAATAAATAGCACATGTTCTTTTATGCATGTGCTCAGTATGTGAAAGGAGCTTGCACTTCATTTTTGATAGAAAGTTACAAGTGTCTAGTAGAAAATTTAAGGCAGTAAATTAAGATTTTTTTCAGAGACGTGAAAACCTTTGGATCGTTGAAATAATAAGAATGCTGCTTAACACATATAATATTTAATATTTCTTCTAGTCCCTATACAAGCATTCATATTTATATTTCTTGCTTTTATTAATATATTAAAATTAATACATTTATTAAATTACAATAATCTGTGTTAAAATTCATAATTAACATTGCAAAGGGAAGTACTTGAGAGCCAGAAAATTGCCAACAGCAGGGATGTCTGTTTGAATGGCTTGAATTAAGGTACAGTCTGAGATAGTGGAGTTACTACAAAATCCAAGGAAGTCATTAGCTTGACATCAGGCTTTCATTTATATCCATAGTCCCCAGGTTTCAAGAAGTGCCAGCCAGTAATGGAAAGCAAACCATGCTGATCTGGTTCAGCATGTTAAAATNNACAAAAAAAAAAATGATGATCTGGTGCAGCATGTTAAAATTTGAGAACTTTATTTTTTTTTTTTTTATTTCTGGAAAGTTTGTGGTTTCCCAAAGATTTTAAGAGATTGAGTTCCTCTTTACTATGTTTTAATTTTGTGAAGGTGTATGAGCCTTTAAAAATTAGAAAATAAAATGTGCTTTCAGGTCAGAAGGAAGTGTGAAAGGCTATTAACCTGAGTACTAAATGAGTCATTTGTTTTCTAGAATCCAAGTGTTGATTTTTTTTCACCTCAAACATTTTAATTTGCAGCCTATGAGGACAATAGGAATGGCCCATCATTTAAACCTGTGCAATTGTTCTTGATGGGGCTAAAGTAAATATTGTACAAATATTTACTGTACTATAAAATCTTCCTCTAAGCTCTAAGCTAGAAAAATCTGATTCTTAACACTGCATTTTAATTTTTCATGCTGCATTTTAAGGCAACACCTCAGTAATTTCCAGAGTTTTTCCTTAAAAGTTTAACTGAAAGGGAAATATGAAGTTTGTAATTGATAAGCACTGAATTTTATTTCCATAAAGATTATTGAAGAAAAATTGCACTCTTTTCCACCCACTTTTCTGACTATCTGAAGAGAAAGAAGCACATCCAAGAAGAAACTGTTGTGGAATATGTTGTTTTTAGGACTAGATCCATATGGTGCAGCTGGTAAGATCTAGCCTACAGAATACTTCTGTCTGACATGCCATCTTTCTCAGACAAAATGGGAAATACAGCCTTTACACACGGCAAGAAGGTTATTATAGTAGTGCTGTAAATGATCACATTTATTTTAAAAAAACCCATAACT
>VZTO01022365.1:7979-40689 GCA_013400615.1 Syrrhaptes paradoxus
TGAACTTCTTTTGAGGGTGACAGAGCACTGGAACAGGCTGCCCAGAGAGGTTGTGGAGTCTCCTTCTCTGGAGACATTCAAAGCCCGCCTGGATGCGTTCCTGTGCGATCTGATCTAGGTGTTCCTGCTCCGGCGCGGGGATTGGACCAGATGATCTTTTGAGGTCCCTTCCAATCCCTAACATTCTGTGATTCTGTGATTCTTTCCTTGCCTTCTGAAATTGGATATTGTGATCAGAACCTACTTCTCTTTCTCTGCTACTCTTCCTCATCACACGCCTTGCTGGCCCTGACCCTCTGTGGTCCTCTGCCACTACCCTTGTACTCACTGCCCCATGGACCTGGCAGTGGCTTGCAATGCACAGCCGTTCTGATACTGACACACCTTAACTAAGAATCATTATTTTCACAGCTCTAATGAATAAAGTCACTGATGTTAGCTTAATTGCCAAGTTTGTTATGGCTGGGTTTTGTGCTCAAAAAAGCTGAAATATGTTATTTTTTCTAGTTTGTTTTCAAAATATTGCAATGTAATGTTTCACATCTTTGAATCAGGAGAAATATGTGGTAGTATGCAGTCTGTCTCCAAATTCCTTGTTTGGTGTTCAGGTACAACTTGGTATTGTAAAAATTGTCTGATGAGAACTGCTTTTAACTTCACACTCATTATAGGGTTGTTGCCATTATTCTTAAACCAAATATCATAAATGTATTTCTATTTATTTAACGTTTTTCTCTGAAAGTCTTTTAACAACATACAAATCGCTTTGCATCATAGGAAAAAGACACAAGAGTATGCGAGCATCCTCTGTCAGATATATTGATTGCTGGTGAAGCAGCTCACCCGTTGCCCCACACTTTTCATCGCCTTCTTCAGACAATCTCCGATCTTATGATGTCTCTTCCCAGTGGTAGTGCATTACAGCAAATGGCCTTAAGGTAAGCACAAATTAAGAAAATTCTTAAAAGGCTGGAAGCATTGTAACATAGGTGAAAAGATTTTGCAAAGTAGATAGGAAGTCTGAAAAACCTTATGTGCCTGTGTGAAAAGGAGCATGTCTATCCTTACGCATAGGAGAGATAGATGTAAAAGATGTATGTATGTGTTTATACATATAAATAATAGTATAAAAGACTTAATAGAGAAAAATTGGCTCTTAAACTCTGTACTGTATCCACTATGAAAAAAAAACATATTATTGGTAGATTCTGTGTGTAAGTGCATGGTAACGTAATACCTTTTGCTCAGAAATCTCTCATCTGGTTAGTGTCCTTAAACTGTTTGAAATTTTTCTTGTGTATCTGTCTCAAAGATACAAATTGAATAATAATGATTCTATTCACTGTTAAAATTCTAAGAAAAGTTTATTCCTGCCTTCTTCAAAATGGTGCATAGAAACACTTAAGATTCTTTAAAAATTTGAAGTTAAAGGTTTATGGAAAGTATTTTGAGAATCAAAAAAGTAATTAATACTTTCCTGGATAGGTTATGTCTTTTAAACAATATTTAAAATTTCAAAGTTCACTAAATGTGTTTTCAGGTGCTGGAGTCTCAAATTCAAACAATCTGATCACCAGTTCCTGCACCAGAGCAATGTTTTTCATCATATCAACAATATTTTGTCTAAATCTGATGATGGAGATAGTGAAGAGAGTTTTAGTATCAGTATTCAGTCTGGTTTTGAAGTCATGAATCAGGCAAGTATTACATTTCTCTCTCAGAAGCAGAAATCAGTCATGAACAGCCTGTACTTCATGTTATCATTCTGTTTGAATTAAAACATTCTTTATTGCAATGTCATATTTCCTTGAATGTATCTCAGTTTGGGATCTTGTTGCTGATATTCAGGTTCTCATATTTAGCTTTAGAGGTTCAAATATTGACCCTTAGCCTTTATATCACTCAAACCTAAATTTTGGAGCAGTGCTTGTAAGTGCTTGTTTGCAGGTACAGTGTTTGGGGATCTCATATGGTTCACTTAGTTAATTCATTTGGTTCATTCAGTTAGTTCCCTTTTTAAATACTGTGTACTTCCAGTACTTACTTGCTTTTATCTTTTTTTCCTTCTGTTATACTGAAGAGCACAAATTAGTATTCCTGATATGTTTAAAGTGTGTTCTTCCATTTATCATAGAATCATAGAATGGTTTGAGTTGGCAGGGACCTTAAAGATCATCAATTTCCAACCCCCCTGCCATTGGCAGGGACACCCTCCACTAGACCAGGTTGCTCAAAGCCTCATCCAGCCTGGCCTTGAACACCTCCAGGGATGGGGCATCCACAGGTTCTTTGGACAACCTGTTCCGATGCCTCACCATCCTCATAGTAAAAAAACTTCCTCATATCTAATCTAAATCTACCCTCTTTCAGTTTAAAGCCATTACCCCTTGTCCTCTCACTACACTCCCTGATACAGAGTGCCTCCCCATCTCTCCTGTAGGTTCCCCTTCAGGTACTGGAAGGCTGCTATAATGACTCCCTGGAGCCTTCTCTTCTCCAAGCTGAACAACCCCAACTCTCTCAGCCTGTCTTCAGAGGAGAGGTGCTCTAACCCTCCGATGATTTATTAATACATTTAGGCATATTCATCTGTTAGCTATTAATATTTCCTTTGGTTTAAAGGGCTGAATAATTTGAACCAATAAATGACAAATTTCTTCTTTAATTCAGAGAACGTTTTCCTCAGAAGAGAAATGTCTGTGTAGTTTTAGAATTTCTAAATAATGCCTGTATTTGGGCTTTCAGATATTGTAAATATTTTCATTTGTTTTCACAGGAACTGTGTATAGTGGTTTGTCTAAAAGACCTAACCAGCATTGTTGACATAAAAACATCAAGCCGACCTGCCATGATTGGTAGTTTGACAGATGGGTCTACAGAAACGTTCTGGGAGTCAGGAGATGAAGATAAAAACAAAACTAAAAACATCACAATTAACTGTGTAAAAGGAATCAATGCACGTTATGTATGTGTTCATGTAGACAATTCCAGAGATCTTGGGGTAAGGAGAAAATGAAAATAAATGTCTCTCCTTGAAGGTGCTTAGTCAAAGTTGTATGTATTTATCAATCAAGAACTGCTGTTTTCTTTGTCCAGTTCAGTTTGTAATTCTAATCCAGAGGCTCACATTTCAAAGTAATCTTTCTAATTCCTGTGGGTTTGAAAGCAGTAGCTGATACAGTTGGACCAATCCAACTAAATTTGCAGTTTCCATGGACCTAAGAGTGGGTAACTTAATTCTCAGTGGCATGTTCAATTTCAGAGACATTTTCAAGCATTTAGTTATTTCATAAGTTACTTTTCCTGCTCACAATTTCTGTAGAGGCATTCAAATATGGAGTTTTCATAAAATCCAAACTATTTCCTAGACTTATTACATTCATGCTTCTTGACCTGTATAGTAATGTTACAAATATATCTTTTACAAATACAGCTTTTAAAACAAGAAGCAATTTTTTTTTTTGAGAGCTGCGCTTTGGAATTCTTTGGTTTTGATCACTTTTTGAATTTTTTTTCATAGTGAAACAACTTGTCTCTCTTTCATGTACGTGCTCTTTTAACACAGAAGAAATAGTCAGAATGGTCCTCAGTTGAAGTGTTTTGTTCTTATTTTGCTTGTCTGTTGCAGAACAAAGTGACTTCAATGACCTTCTTAACTGGCAAGGCAGTAGAAGATCTCTGCAGAATAAAGCAGGTAAGCATTTTGACAGTTGACACTGAAAAATTGCTGTCATTTTTTGGCTGCATATAGCAGGTATTTCTAAGCAAATAGTCTCCATTTCTTATGGTAGATAAACTATTTTAGAGCTACCAGGCATCATGATGTCTTTTTTAGAAAGGTTTGGGTTGGAAGAGACCTTAAAGATCATCTAGTTCCAACCCCCCTGCCATGGGCAGGGACACGTTCCAGTAGATGAGGTTGCTCAAAGCCTCATCCAGCCTTAATTACAATTATTAAGTCCTGCACCTCTTGATAAGGATATCAGACATTGACTTCCACAAAGTTACAATGTGTTTGTCGGGGGTTTGTGTAAATAGGGATGAAATAACTGATACTTCAGTGTTACATTTGCTGTTAAATTTTGGAGGCTTTTTTTAAAATTAAAAGTAGCGAGCAAATGTTAGTTCAAAGTGTTTTTAAGGGATAGATAGGCCTCTGTTTGTAATAGGCTTTAAAGAGAAAAAATAAACGGCTATATGTCATATTTTTAAGTTTGACAATTTCTTTAATCTGAATTCATGAGGTTGAATATTTTTATAATTAAACATGATAGTCTTACTGCTCAGGGTGAAAACAGTGACTTTCTGTTTGATGGAATGTCAGTTCCCATCTTTATATTCCTGTTTAATAGGTAGACTTGGATTCAAGACATATTGGCTGGGTGACAAGTGAACTTCCTGGGGGTGACAATCACATCATCAAAATTGAATTGAAGGGTCCAGAGAACACACTAAGAGTTCGACAAGTGAAAATTCTTGGATGGAAAGATGGTGAAAGCATTAAAATAGCAGGCCAGATTTCTGCAAGTGTAGCTCAACAAAGGAATTGTGAATCTGAGACGCTGCGAGTATTCCGACTTATTACATCCCAGGTGGGATTTTAAGGATGCATTATACAGTGAAAATTACTATAAATTGTAGACTTTCAGTGCTTTATGTTTCAGTGTAAAATGGCACATCTGCACAAGTTTGTCTTTGAGATAAGCTAATTAGCACTGTCTTTCTTCCAGGTATTTGGAAAACTCATCTCCGGAGATGCTGAGCCAACCCCAGAACAAGAAGAAAAAGCACTATTGTCTTCCCCAGAAGGAGAAGAAAAAGTACACAATGTATTTATTTGTATTCTATCAATAATACTTCGCTGAAAAAACGATCCAGGATGATTTTCAGTATTTGTCATATATGCTACATCATTTTCAGATCAAAAAAGAAGTAGAACATTACAATTGCTTATTGTTTTTTAATTATCATTGATTTTTTTATTAGTAAATTATAATTGGAGCATATGCATTTAATGGAAACATCTTACCAATGGTGGTGCAGAGTATGCCTACAATTACAGAAGTACTTAACACCTGCACTAATGGTCAACCTGAAAGTCCTTCTGGCTTATTATCTGGTGCCTTTAAGAGGGGCTCAGTTGATGTTTAGAGAAAAAGTATTCAGAAACTGCACCAGTATCCTTTTATCCTTTTTATATCCTAGTATACTCTCCAGTCTTCCAGTAAGGATTAGTTTCCGAAAGTGTTCCCGAAAAAGGTCACTGTCTGGATTGTCATGTTTAATAGTCAAAATTGGACTGTCCTTGTTGAAAGTAATTTCGTTTTTCAGATGATATGTGGTTTTGCTCTCCCCAGTACCTTCTGGCAATTTGTTCCATGACTGAAATTCATTTTGTAAAAGTTTGTTTTTCTCACTCCTGCCATGTGGTAACTTAATTGTGTGTTCCCTGTTTCTTTTATTGTGAAATATATAAACTGAAGAGTATATTCTGTGCACTGCTTTACGAAGACTTAATCAGTCTACATGGAGAGGCTGAATCTAGGATAATTATACTTCACTTGTTTTGCTTATTGATTATGTATTCCATGCTCAAATTTCCTCTTACAAAGAGAAAGTAAATATGTCTAAGGTATTTATTAACCATAGTCAAGCTGATCTTGCTTCTGTATCCTATTTCTCTGTAACTAACAGCTACGAACTTTTAGAAGAAAATTTGTTGATACTATTTGCTACAGTAATCGGGAAGTGTTCTGGAAATTCTTGATCTAATGTTAAATATGCTTTTTATGAAGGCAACATCAGATGCAGACCTGAAGGAGCACATGGTAGGGATCATATTCAGCCGGAGCAAACTGACAAATTTGCAGAAGCAGGTTTGTTCATTTCGAAATGCTTTGAGGATTAGATGTTTGTGTGTTGTAATAAATATGCTCCTTTTCAGTCAATATAGTGCCTCTTACTTGACACTTTCAGTTCTTCTGTTATTCTTTATAAACATTTACATTTTAAATAGTATGTGTGTGAGTTCTATATGAAAAAAACTGCTGAAATTGACATGGAAAAAATCCATTTTGATAGGATAAAAAAACCATATCCTATTAGACACAATTAAAAAGAAAAGTTTTATAATTGAGTTGTAAATGGTTCTTTGTGTTTGCTGATAATAATAGCATGATAGTAGACCTCAAATTTTTAGGAGAGTTTCAGTGACAGAGTTTAGATTTTTAGTTTTGCACATTTTCTCCCTATTTCTGTCATCAGAAAGTATTTAAGTTTGATAACATTTAATCCTAAAAAAGATAATCAGTGCATACATTCTTAAATTGTTCTTTCCTGCAGTCAATGAAAATTTGGGTTTGTGGTTTTCTTAACGTGAACCAGTAGTTAGAGTATGTTTTTATTTTTCTTTTGAATACTTAATTTTTCTAAATATACCAACTAAAGCATCTTTTGTATTATTTTTATTATACGTATCACATTGCCATAAAGATTTTCACAGTAATACAAGAGATATTTGATTAATTTTGAAGTTTGTTAGATTAGTAAGTCATGCGGAATCTATTTCTTTGTCACCCATCTTAGCAAACTTGTAAATCTTTTAAATATGTTTTTTAACATGTTGTTGGTAAAATGAAAACATGGTTTCTAAGATTTTTTAAGCTTTTTGAGTAGTAAACTAAACAACAGACTAATTCTTTTAATAAGTCCTTTTCTTTTGTCGGTTTTAGCAAACGTATTTCTTTGGGGGTTTTTGTGTGTGTGTTTGTTTGTTTTTTTTTACCTGAATTCTATGTAAAAAGCAAATTAAAAGGCAGGAACTACAATTTAAAAAACATTTATATCAGTGAAATTTTCCAGAATTAAGATGAGCAAATTCAGTATTAAATCTAAATTCTAAAGAATTTTGTCAAATCTTTTCTCTAAATTGAAATCTAAATTTTATTCTTCATTTGAATTTATGTTGAAATGTAATTTAAGCACAGGCCAAATTTCACTGGCTTCCCATTTTATTTTTACTTGTGAAGGTACATAAAACACAGTATCTTTCACTTGCTAGAAGGTTTTAAGAGTTGCTACATATTTGGATTCTGTTGGGATAGGTATGTGCCCATATAGTCCAGGCCATACGAATGGAAGCAACCCGTGTGCGTGAAGAATGGGAGCATGCCATCTCAAGCAAAGAGAACGCCAACTCACAGCCTAACGATGAAGATGCTTCTTCTGACGCTTATTGCTTTGAGCTGCTGTCAATGGTTCTGGCGTTGAGCGGTTCCAACGTAGGCCGGCAGTATCTGGCTCAGCAGCTGACTCTGCTCCAGGATCTCTTCTCACTACTACACACTGCTTCTCCCAGGGTGCAGAGACAAGTGAGTGCTGACTGCCTATCTTGGTATTCCTAGAAAAAAGTATTTGAAGTTATTTTTTGGTGAAATGTAATTTGGTGGTTTTGCTTCAAAAATATTTTCCCAATCCTACTCAGATCCTAGGGAATAGCTATAAATAAACTAATTTTCTTTATACTAATCATGAGGAGAAGGCAAATAGAAATGTATGAACAAATTACAGAATCTCTTTTTGCAATTAATGTGTCAGGCTTTAGGTTTTTTGCCCAGTTTTTGAATGAGGTTAAAATGATAAATTTTCAGCCACCACCACAATTTGGCTGTATAAAGCTATTTGTAGGAAGCGCAAATTACAGTTATGAAATTAAAATAAAGTCACTTTTGAATAAGTTTGTAATACTTTGTCTCCAAGCTGTAGAACTGAGGTGCAGGAACCCAGAATTTCTTAATCAACACTTACGTCATCATGAACCTAACTCAGCTAACTGTTCTGAGATGCCTTCACTTTCTTGTCCTTATTCTGAAGGATTTTGAATAGGGCAGGATAAACTGCTTTCTCAAACCATGCATCAAAGAGATGTATGGTTTGCTTGGCAGGGGTTGTTGCTGAAATGAAGAAAGATGCACAAGATTTCATAGTCATTTTGTGTGTCCTAATGAGGGTCTTTTACATAAGCACACAGCCTTCGTTTTGGAGTGATGTTGCAAAGGATTCTTCAGTAAATCTGAACTTCACAGTATCCAGTGAATTTCACTTCACAGTAGCCCAGTTGTTCATGGTCTCAACAGATTAATCCGTGTCCTGTTACGTATGTTCAGTTTGTCAGGTATTTCCTTTCTGTCACAATGACTAAGAATTCTAATTTTTTTTAAGATGAAAGTGCAGATTCTGAAGTTGGCATTGCCTTGTGACTGGCAGCACTTCAATTTAGACCAGTGTTTTGTATTACACTCTGAAAAAGAGACTTCTGAAAGTTCATGTATCGCATTTGTCTATTTATAAAGGACAGTGTTGTCCCAAGTTATTATGTGTAATTGCAAGAACCACAGGTGGTCCTTTTAAATATCAGAGCTGTTAATTTCCCACTTCTCAAATGTATGAAGTTGTAAAGCTTGTTTATTTATTTATTGCAAATAAGAATTCTGTATAAAAAGCAGTTAAGTTTTCAGGTGTGGAAGAAAGCTAGTGAGGTGACTGCTTATTTTTCAGTAAGATCTCATGCCACTTCTTTGTGGGGAAAGGGTCTGAGAGAGCTACACAGTTACCCCAACTTATTGGTGCTGCATATGTTCCAAATGTATTAAATATTTGCATGATATGAGGAGGCCATAGTTAATTCTTGCCCTTTTAATATCGTGTTTAACCTCAAGGCACAGTGACAGCTGGAATTATGGGGTCACTAATGACTATCTCACTAAAACATCGCAACAGATGAAGCAGAGGCTTCACTGGTTGATATTAGACTTTGAATGTGTAGAGCATGGTTGAAATGTCTGTCAGATGGACAGGACTTAAAAATCCAGTGTTGTTTGGGTATTTCATATTATGCATAGATAATGCATAGCCTGTATAGGTGAGATGAGAGGTTTTTAATTAGCAGTGTCTGAAATTGATCAGGCATGAGGGAAAGACAAAGATGCTGTGAGTGTACTAGTGTGGAACTAGACAATTGCTTTCTACTCTTGGTATCCTCGAGTAGAGCTTCACTGTCTGTTTCTTTCTGAACTTGAATGTTGTCTGTCTGAGTATATGTGTATTTATACGCATGGATGCCCAGTCCCTGGAGGTGTTCAAGGCCAGGCTGGATGAGGCTTTGAGCAACCTGGTCTAGTGGAGGGTGTCCCTGCCCATGGCAGGGGGTTGGGACTCGGTGATCTTGAAGGTCCTTTGCAACCCAAACCATTCTATGATTCTATATGCACATGATATAACAGAAATATAGAGACATATAAAATATTTGGTTTAGTTACAGATAATGTACTAGCTTGTTGTTGCTAGATGGTATGTCTTCTCTAGGTGGATTTTTAGTTCCTGTTTCAGAATTTTTTGTGTCTCATATAAATGTCTATGTCTTATGTCTACTTTTCTTTTTCCCGTTTTCTGAACTGTCACAATGTCACATTTCAGCTTACCTGGAGGCAGATACTGCTTGGCTTAGTAATTCTGATATATTGCAGATTTGCAAAATACTGGTTTTTTTTTCTTCAAATGTAAACAGTTTTTTGAAAGAACATTGAAGGCTTGAATTAAATATGAAATGTTAACTCCTTAATCTCTCATATGTCCTGATCTGGACAAAACTTTGCATGATATAGCCAATTTCAACCCCAGTTCCACCAGCAGGTAGGGTTTAAGCATATCATTTCTAGACAGCTCCTGTTACATCCAGAGCAACTGGCACAGATTTCCTTTTCAAAAAATTCCTGTTAGAATATCACAAGTAAAACTAAAGGAGGGGTAAAAGAGTATCATGATTTTCAGTACCTCAAGGCAACTACTTTGTTTTCAGATGTCTAAAGTATCTATAACAATTCTGCCACAGATTTTCTGACATCTAAAGATTATATCTAAAGATATATATCTAAAGATTATGTGCAAAGTGGGTAACGTGTCTGTAACATGCAAGCAAATCAGACTTCTACAAACAGCTGTATCACTGTTATTATAAGTCCAGTACCAAGCATATTTTATTATTATATGAAGACTGTTGTTTAAGTGAGATTGGTTCTGGACTCTTCAGCCTTGTCTCACTGGGTATATTAATAAACATTTCAAAGCAAGATAGAAACCTTACAGAATTTCTTACAGGTGTGATTTAAGTACAGAAAGTAGATTCAATCCTTCCTGCTGAAATAGCTTGTGAAGAAGAAAGACTTTATTTGATTTTGCTTGAAAGCCCCAACTGTCTTGGTAAGAATTGTGGTGTTTTGATTTTTTTTCTCCAGGTAACATCATTACTAAGACGTGTTTTGCCTGAAGTAACCCCTAGTCGCCTGGCTAGTATTATAGGAGTGAAGTCTCTTCCACCAGCAGATATAAGTGATATCATTCACTCAACAGAAAAAGGAGATTGGAATAAACTAGGTATCTTAGACATGTTTTTGGGATGCATTGCCAAAGCTCTCACTGTACAGCTAAAAGCCAAAGGAACTACTATAACCGGCACAGCTGGCACTACTGCAGGCAAAGGAGTTACTACAGTCACACTGCCAATGATCTTCAATTCCAGGTTTGTTTAAAAATACGTATATATTCTCAAGCTAAAGGCACAAAATAATTACATTCTTTGAAGTCAGCTGTGTTGTCTTTTATAATCTTTGTTAACCATATGTTTTTTGCAGCTACCTTCGGCGAGGTGAAAGCCATTGGTGGATGAAGGGTTCAACACCTACACAGATTTCAGAGATCATTATTAAACTCATTAAAGACATGGCAGCAGTAAGTTTCTGTCCTTTAAATGTGTGGAGGATATTCAGTTATTTCTGATAATGAAGAGTACCTTTTTTCTTTACTTTATATTACAGTTAGTATTGGGTTGAGCTGTTAAATGTGAGTTGGTCTCAAGAAGAAAAAGGTATAGTCTTCTGGACAGAGTCTAGCCCTAGGAGCAGTAGGGAATTGAGTTCTGATTCTGCTGAACAGAAATCCAGTATTGAAACAAGCTTTTAAATAAGTCACTTGTACCAGAAATTTAAGAAGTAAACAATAATTGTGTATTATTTTCTACACTAGTAACTTAGAAGCCTAATTTTTTAAGTCTTGACAACTCAGAACTCCAATTGAAAAACAGAAAGTGAGTGTGAAGTAGGATAATAGTATTGTTTTAATGTAATTGTATGTAGATTTTATATATGGAGATTCTGGTTAAGACTGCATGTTAAGATTGACTTATTTCTGTCATACTGAAATTTACATTTATAGTTATTACTTTAACCATCTGGGATGAAATTTTCCATAGTTGTATCTGCATCAGGCAAGATTCTTTTTTGGCAGAAGAATTTGATGAAGAGTGATTCAGCTATTTCCTAGAAACTAGATTGGCAAAAAAAAAAAAAAAGAAAAGCCTTGAAAGTCTTGTATACGTTTAGGGGAAAAGAGTTTAGTTGGGAGGCTGGTTTTGTTTTCCTTAATTCTGTACCTGTTTCAGTGAGATGCTCTAAATGATCCAGATTTTCCTCTGTGATTACCCTTTGAAAGCTGTTTTAGTATGTTCAGCTTTGGAGTCCTGTTTTCTAAACCACTCACTGTGCTTAGATCCTTCTCAAAGCTGCTGAAGCTGGGTGGGAATTCTCTGCAATCGCAACTGTTGATTCTGACCACAAGATTTCAGAATCTCACAATTCACCCATAGTTAAGAGTTGCAGTTAAAGTGTGTCTCATCCCTCAGCAGTGCTGGTCCATTCATAAAATGATCACTTAGTCTTTGCTTCAGTTGCTTCAGTGACTAGAAGGAAAAGATACATTGTAGGTAGTACTGTGATTCCACATGACGGATTTTTGTTTCTGCTTACTTTATCAATTTAGGAAAGTGCCTATAAAAACTAGGACCAAAGAAATTAGCAGTTGCAAAGACAAATACTCAGATGATAGTAAATGCCAGGATTAATCGTGCCCTTGTATGTATATATGTTTTTCTCAGGCACCCCACTTCTTTCAGTACGTAAGATGCAACATATATTGGGAATGAACTGCAGAGACATAATTTGTTAAAGATTTCTGCGGGGAGGCAGGGTTTAAGGGTTGTTGCCAATACCATTCGTAGCCGTTGTTGGTAGGTATGCTTTGAGTAAGTGAGAAAACGTCAGGGAAACAGGGGATTCTATTCTCCAGTACTTTTAAATAGAGTATTCAGGGAGGCTGAGCTAGGGATGTGAAGCTGATTTCTCTAGAAACCCACTGTAATCTGTGTTATTCACAGTCACTTCTTTATACTCCAGCTCCGCACCTTTCTTTCTCCAGGGTAGGGTGGGTTTAGTTATTCCAATAGTTGCTCATATACTACCTCAGTCAGTCACCTGAGTATTTGATGGCTAATTTTTACCAGATCTGTCTGATTTGAAAACACTTGTCAGTCATCCCTGACTTCCTATTTTTCTGTTCTAGCTTGAGATCCTAACCTGATGTTGCTTGTAGCAGCGGTAATTACAGTTTTCGTTGTTCTTAATAAAAGCTGTAATAAATTGAATTTCCTCTTTAACAGGGTCATCTGTCAGAAGCTTGGTCCCGTGTAACAAAGAATGCTATTGCTGAAACCATCATAGCTCTGACCAAAATGGAAGAAGAATACAGATCACCAGTGAGGTGCATTGCAACAACCAGAGTAAGAACTTTACTTAATATTAGTCATTGTAAACTTGCCATAGGAGCCCATCCAAGAGCCTTCCTATATTTTAGAAAAAACTTCCTTGTACAGATTAAGGAAACAGTGCATACAATGTACAGTTTATAATCTCCAAATCTAGCTGTGTGCATATGGACAGGTATCCTAACTAAGGCAATCACTGTTTGTCCTAATAAAAGTCTTGCTTTCTCTGTGTCACAGCAGATTGAGTTTTCTTCTTTGTGGCAGAAATACACCAGTATAAACTGAATTGTGATTAAATATGCATCTTGGGTACCTCCCAAATAATGAAGAATAAGTGTTATGCTTATACATTTGGGTTTTTATCCTCGAGGTAATTCTGCTTTAAGTTTGTGATACTTGCCTTTTACTAAATTTATGAGATCATTTGTGTGGAAAATTGCATGATATGTATCAGCTGTCTTTTTCCAACTCTCTACACTAAGTGGTTTGACTTCTAGGTCATCAGGTGCCATGTCTGAAGGCTATTATGAAAACACTCAAGAACAGACATTCTCTAGGACAATTAAGTTAAAATTCACCTGTGTTTTACTTTAAAAATGAAAAATCATTTGTTGAGCCCTTTATTATTTACCTAGGGTGTTTTCTTTTTCTTTGTCTTTACTTCTTCCACTTTATTTCTTCCATAAATCTTTTTGTAGAAACTGGTACTAACTTCACCTGAATAGATTGCTTGAAATACCATGAAAAGCATGCTTGTCAACTACGACATTCCCGCTATCTTAGTACAGTTTTGGGCTTCTCAAGCATAATAATTACCTGTAAAAGAAAAGGTTTGCAATGGTTACAAGTATTTGACACTTACTTTGTTTTCCATCTTGAAAGGCTGTGCCAGTTGTCCTTTTCATCAACTTACTCATATATTCTCTACTCTTTAGAAGGCACGGTCTCAGAGTACCACCAGCCCCTGCTGTGTCACTGTGTTAGTTTAATCAGGTCTTGGAGGAGCCCTGAATGTCAGCCTCACCCTCCTTGAGAATGAACTTGGTTCTGCCATGGAGGTGTGGTTTTCTGGGAGAAGTCCAATAGAATTTTTTCAACAAAAGTCATTTTGTTCAAATCAAACCTTTGATCAAAAACTATTGTAAAATGCAGCTGTCAACTGCATTTTGTTTTGGGTTGCAGGCCCACCAACAAATTATCTTCATGTAGCTTATCTCTTTAAAATTTAACTGTAATCAATGGAGAGGAAGAGAGAAAAGCCCCCTCTGAAGAGTAGTTAGCTAAGAACCTTTTTCAAGGTAATCTCAAATGCTCCATGCAGCAAGGAGAAAACAGAAGGAAACCAGTCTCATTGAGATAAAGTTTTGGGGTTTGGGGTTTTTTTTATTAGCCTGTGCCCTTGAATTTCTTCTTCTTCTCCCCCAAAGCCTGCAATGTCTGGGAATGATATGCAAGTCTGTATTTGCCATATTTCTCTATAATGTACTCTGATTGATTTTTCTTCGCCGTCTCTCCCTTGTGTGCTGACTACTGTATTTATGATCATAAAGTGACATACCTGAAAGAAACAAGGTAGTTTCCCAAAAGTTCAGTAAGTTTTATTGTGTGCTTGACTCCTTTTGGAAAATAAAAAACTTGCATTGTATGAGCAGGCTTCAGCTAATGATGATACAGTTTGCAGGTAACAGTGATATTTGTATCTGCAAAAGTTTGCTTTTTTAGGTGTTGTTTTTTTTTTTTTAGTATTTCTAAAATATTACCTTGCCTTTTAATAGCTATGGCTGGCCTTAGCATCCCTCTGTGTACTTGATCAGGATCATGTTGATAGACTGTCCTCAGGAAGATGGATGGGAAAGGATGGACAACAGAAACAGATGGTGAGACTGAAAATCATACATTTTTTGTGTTTATTTTTATTTATTCAGTAGTCACAGAAAAATTATAGGGAAAGGTAGACTTGGCCTAACCTTATTCCTCCCTTTTGTCCCCAGTGGAGATTGTATCTGTTTGAAGTATTTGTGTTCTAGGCAAGCATTGCTCAGAAAACAAAAATTCCAACTTAAAACAATAAGGTAGCAATTCTACTGGTACTGGATTTTTGAGAGTAGGTTGACTCAGTTAATATGACACACTCTATCAGAGCTTCTTTCTCCCTGGATCTCTGTCACATAATAAAATTCTTTTTGTGTTCCTCAGTAACTTCTTCTCCATAATTTGGCTTCCTCTTCCCTATCTCCATACGTAGTGATCACCCCAAAGAGAAAGAAACTTTCTAGCTTAATTTAATAAAACTACCATTTACCCAGAGGATTTATAAATTTAATATCAAATATGATGGGTTAATTGAGTTTCTTCTATATTCTTCTGTATCAGAAAAAGCTTATGATTTTTTTAATACCAATCCTGAAAGAGCAAAATAATGAAGGTGGTCTCTTTATAACTTTACAACTTGGTTAGGTGGATCCCTGTGGGAGGCAAGGGAAGATTGTGCCTTCCCACTAGCAACTGAGAATGCTTAGAGCAAATAAGCCTCCAAAGCAGTTTAGTGTGGATAGAAAGAGAATACGGGAGACACGCAGCTGCAACAGCAGCAAAGACTAAAACTCTGCTCAGAAGGAAGCAGACACAAAGGTTTCTGAGGTGATTAAGAAAATCAAGGGACTTCTGTAGAGCTTTGGAAATGTCAGAGGAGCAACCAAGACACTGTCAAGCAGGAATACAAGCTGTTGAACCCATCCTGAAAGTCCCCAGTCCTATTTTATACCAGGATATTCAAATGTTGAGGTGGACTGTGTCCCCCCCACTACCAGAACTGCTGTGGAAAGGATTCTGTTCTAAGTTGTAGGAGCTATATCATGGAAACCACATGTTCTGGGGGTATGATGGAAACTTGTTCTCAGACATATGCATATGTATAATCAAAATCAGTTATTGAACTCTATTGGTACACATATTTTGAACTGCAAAACAGAACTGTGCTGAATTTAAAAGAAATTATATCAGTAGAGCAACTTAATTTTACAATTGATTTTGAAGTTTGTTACTTTGACTGTTTTCTCTGACTTATAGATGACCTACAGCTTTGATTAGATGTTTGAACAGAGTAAAAATACCGTATCAAAGTAATGAAGGTTAAATACTGTGTCTGTTGACTCACCTGAGCACTCATATCTCTGAACTTACCTGTTAATGTCCCCATAACCCATTGTTACCACATATATCTTTTCTCAGACTAGTTGAAAACAATGTCTCAACTATATTGTTGAAAAATGCTACATCATGCAAAATATGAGATCAAGAATATCAGAAGAACTGATGTACTAAATTGGGTCTTTTTGTGTCCAGGAGCAATTGTTTAGATACTGGTTATTCTAATAATACAATTAATAGTCTAAACAAGCTTTTTATCCCCCTTTATTAATTTGGGGGGATGCCTGTGGGGAGAATAAAAACAGATGCTAAAAAGAAATGAAGGATTTAATAAAGAGAGAATTATTCCATATTTTTCCTTTTTTTTTTTCAGCCAATGTGTGATAACCATGATGATGGTGAAACTGCCGCAATCATTTTATGTAATGTCTGTGGGAATTTGTGTACAGATTGTGACCGATTCCTTCATCTCCATCGGCGAACAAAAACCCATCAGAGACAGGTTGAGTATACATGCACACTGCATACACTGTGTGTGTTTCCCCGATTAATATATAAGCAAAAGGCATTAGCAAGTATCAAATCTGAAAATGGTGTTTTCTTTTATGATAGAGATTAAATAGATAAGTTTCCATTTAATTATTTTTAGTTGTTTTAAGTTAAATTCTCTTGTCCTTTATCTTTTGAAGAAAATAGAAAATCGTGTAGCAATCCCTCATTCTAAATCTTATGATACATGAGCTTTTGTCTTGCTTAGGAACATTTTTTAGGAGAATCTAGTTACTGAATAGACTTTCTTAGCTATACATTGATTCTTTATTCTCATTAAATTAGATCTCCGTTACTACTTCTATCATATGAGTCAGTGCTTGTCAACCCCTTCGTTTTTAACGTATATACATTTTTTAATATCCAGGAAGACCATTTTTAATATCCAGGAAGACAGCAAATATTCCTACTGGCTCCCTTATGTCAGTCTTCTCTTATTTTTCAATATTCTTCCAGCTCTCATTATCTTCTCACAGATAAATATGTCTCATATCCATAAGCTTGATAATTTTCTGACTTCTTTCAGTTTTGCTTTTAGGACTGAAACATCTTTCCTCTTTGAATTAGGTGAATTTTTACAAATTTCTATGTACGCTGCTGTGGTGGGTTGGCCCTTGGCTGGGGGCCAAACCACACACACCCGCTCACACAGTCCTTGCCCCAACCCAATGATAGGGGAGAGAATTAAAGAGGTAAATGGCAAAGAGGACTCATGGGTTGAGATAAGGACAACTTAATGACTAAACTACAATAATATTGGAAATAATACTATATACAAATATACAATGTGATACACAGTGATACTGCCCCTCCCCACCTGATGACCAAAGGCCCAGCCCACTCCCAGCCAACGACCCCAGAGGAGGGAGGAAATGGGTGATACACAATGATACTGCCCCCTCAAAGGCTCAGCCTGTTGCCCGCTAACGATCCCCAGACACCGCACTCNCTGCTTCTCAGTCTGAACCTAGGAGCAAATCCCAGGCTAGCAGCTGGACTGTGTCTCTTTGCTTGTCTGCTGACCTTGGCAGCAGAGCAAAACATCGGGTCTTTATCAGATTCTCCTGAGCAGGAATCCAAAACATAGCTTCTTGCTAGCTATTTATGAAGAGAAGGGAAAAAAAAAATTTCTTCTACTTAACCCACGACAGCTGATAATTAGTATTCTCTGTTATTCTTTCATCCTCTTCATCTCTAACGCTGCAGCTACATTCTCCATGGAATTCTCCTTTTTCTCATTGAAATTAATGTTGAAGATGCCTTTGCTTCTGAAACTACTGGACATTTCCTCTTTCTTAACCCTATTTCTCTTTTGTGTTTTTTGTGGATCATTATTTTCCCCTTTCCCTCTGACACCTTACATTTATACAAACGCTAAAATAATAAACCTCATTAATACAGTTAATTCAGTGGAAGTCATTCCTCTTCTCTATCTCCTAGAGTGCATCTACATTAGGTTTTTAGTTACAATCAGGAATGGGCTTTTGAAGCAGATATGATCATCTCTCCCGAACATGCTATGATTTGTGTTATAGAGCAGCATTGGAGTCCGTGAAGTGGATTCTTCTCAGGTGAAGCTAAAATAAACCAAAAAAAAGATAGATGCAGAGAGACACTGCTAATGGTTATTCAGTGCAAGGGATCAGCTAGTCTAGAGCATGCATGATGTAAACATCAGATCACTGGCACTGAGTTTCACGTTACAGATCTCATCCATGGTGCCTCAAATAGCATTTGAGTGTAGTCTCAGCCTGGAAGTTCCATGGGGATCTGCTGTCTTCTATTTCTTAGCCAGAATCTTTGCAATCCCCTTTGAAATTTTCTTGGTTTTTCATCCGAAGATTATGATTTTATGTGTCTACTCTTCTGTCACAGCACAGTCTAGTCTCATTTATTTTTCTGATTTCTCCTATATAGGCTGTTCAGATTACAGTTGATTAAAAGTAAGTTCCTATCTCACAGAAGTCCTCACATTTCTCCATTAATCTGTCCAAAATAGCTACTTACTAGACTTTCTTATTTACTTCGGGAAGCATGTTAAAACTTTCACTCTTTATTCACCACCTTTACCTTCACATCTCCTATGTCAAGCCCTTCAACTTAAATTGTAAATTCTGTCATGTTCCCTGTCTCCTATATTCTGTTAGCTTCCTATTTTTTGTCCAACTTCTGTTGTACATATCTTCTAGTGTATTTTCTCTCACTCCAAGAAAGGACAGCATGTAAGTTATCACAACCTGCTTAAGCCAATTCTTTGTGAAGCAACTAGGCTGTTTTTCCTGACTCTAATGTGAATTAAAACAAAGTTTAAATTTAGTTTTTACATTCATATCCAGGAAAATTCCAGCTTTTATTGCATTGCAGGTGAAATGAATGAAAACAGAACTGCCATCAAAAATTAGGAAAGGAGACTGGATAAAGTCCTCTAAGGATCTCATGCAGTTTTATTTTGCAAAAATTTAACAATTTCCTCATTGTAGCCAAAAGTATCCACTGTATATTTATGTAAAAGTCAAAAATACTAATATTACAGACTTTTATGATCTCTGTTATATAGTACATATTAAGACCATAACTATCAATGTTGCTTTGATAAACTACTAACAGGGTGATATGAAGACATTTTTAATGTTATCTTGTGCTTGTAATATACTGTGGCCTATTAGATGAGTTGAGTAGTAGTTCTGAAGTCTGGGATTGCTGCATTATTGTTTCCCAGCCATGTTAGCTCAAGCATTAATTTTATATAATTTTACTTTTAAAAACACAAAGCTTTTATCCATTCTACAATATGGATAAAGCAAAAATAGCTTGCAGTAGCCAAATTTGGCAGAATTTATAAAACATCTGATGAAAATCCAGAGAGACAGTGACAAAAATAACACAGAGATGCTATTTATTATCTGGTTGACCTGACAGGTATTCAAAGAAGAAGAAGAAGCTATAAAAGTTGATCTCCACGAGGGTTGTGGTAGGACCAAACTTTTCTGGCTGATGGCATTAGCAGATTCTAAAACTATGAAGGCTATGGTGGAGTTTAGAGAACAGACAGGTAAAACACAACTGTTATTACTTGTTCTTTATCCTGATTATTTTTACCTTTTAAGTGAGCATTTGTCCAAAAAAAAAAAAAAAAGCAGTTGGGGTTTTCACCTGCATTAGGGCAATGCTTTGAATTATTTGTTAATAAAAATAAAATCATTTAACTGCATAAGAATTGCTGGTTTTCTGGTTGTTTTATGTGATTGTTGTTTAGATGTCTGTTGCTAGAATATCAGTCCCTTATGTTTCATTATTAACAATTTTTGTTTACTTTTGTGGACTTAGGCAAACCAACCACCAGCAGTTCTGAAGCATGTCGTTTCTGTGGTTGTAGGAGTGGAACAGAATTATCAGCAGTGGGAAGCGTTTGTTCTGATACAGATTGCCAGGTGTGTATTAACAAATATCATCATTAATTACATAAACAGAAGAGACTGTAGGATCAAATGGATTTCGTGTTTTGAGTAAACCTTGTTCATCCCTGTGGTCTGTTTTAAATGAGACCTCCCATATGAAAAGGACTGAATATTGTATTATAATTTAAATACTTGAGTTTGTAAATATTTAGTTCAGTTACAGGCTACAAACACCAATAGTCAACCAAAATACTGTGTAGTTTCATTGTTATCTTCCAAATTAGCTCAAGTTTTCACAACAGTATTCCAAGTATAAAGTAAAATCTACAATGTCAACATAAAGTCCAGCGTACTGGAAATCTTGATAAAAGTAGTAAGAGCCTGTTTACTATGTGAGCGTAGAACATTTAAGACTTTGCCAGGTTTGTCAATTGTATCTGTGTGTCCTGAGTGTTTTTGTGTCTTACAGTACAGGTACAATTGGCAGAGGGACAAATCCTAACCAGCTTCCCACCCTGTTTATTTCTGTTTATGTGTAGCAAATTTGTCATTTTTTCTCTCTCAGCCTATTGAATATATTATATTATTGTTATATTAATTCAGTTAAATTTGTTGTTAGCTTCTAGGAAACTTTTGTAAGTTTTTTACTTACTAGGGATAGGAATTAGAGGTGGTTAAAATACCATTTCCATATATAAGTGCTTTATGCTGGTTAGTGATCAGCTCATAATATGTTCTTAAGAGTAGCTTTCCTGTAGGACCTATATCTGCAGATATAGTAAAGGCTGTTAATAAAGGGCAAGCAGTGTTTATGCAGGAGGCAGTTAACATACAAAATATGGATTAAAGACTATTTCTGTTTATATTAATATTAAAATTTAAAAATTTTGGTTTCATTATGCCATTGCTATTCAAGAGTAACATAAGTAAACAAAGGTATCAGTTTTACTTCAAGTACACAGATGTGCAGTTTTTCTCAAGCACCTGCTGTGGCAGTAGACAACGCCAATCGTGATTCTTTCCTCGTAGTTTATTGCACAAACCAGCGATCTTTCAAAAAGTAACACTGTATCAAACTGTTCAGTGGAGGGGAAAAAAAAAATTAATTATTTACTTTTAATAGGAATATGCTAAAATTGCCTGCAGCAAGACACACCCCTGTGGTCATCCATGTGGAGGCGTTAAGAACGAAGAGCACTGTTTGCCATGCTTGCATGGCTGTGATAAGAACGCTACAACTCTTAAACAAGATGCTGATGACATGTGCATGATCTGCTTTACTGAAGCACTTTCAGCAGCACCAGCTATCCAGGTTTATATTTTTTTTCCCCTTTTAAGAGAATAATATTGTGGTTGTAATGTTAAATGTGGAAGAACTTATAAGGTCCCCCAAATTATACTGTTAAAAATTTCAAAACAGACACTGTAACAGTACATAAGTTACTTAAAATGCTTTCTTTTTGGCTGGCATTACTGCTATTTCAGGAAAGCAGATTCTATCAATTTACTTTGCTGTGCTTACTTTATTTAAAATGTATGGTACTTAATAAATGAGAAAAGCAAACAAGGTAATTAATGGATATATTTAATATCTATTTCATACACCCTCTGGTGGTTTTTGGTGGGGAAAGGTTATGATTTTAACAACCGTTTTATATTCTTTCTCTTTTTAAGAAGAAAATAGGGCTCTTTTAGGTCTTTATGTAAATCAATTTTGGAACTGAGATATGTTGCTGCTTAAAAGCAAATAACTACTTCTCTTTTAGTGTTTAATGTAACTTCAGCATGGCTTGCATGTATTCTTTTCTAAAGCTGGACTGCAGCCACGTTTTCCATTTGCAATGCTGTCAACGAGTACTAGAAAACAGATGGCTTGGGCCAAGGATAACTTTTGGGTTTATGTCCTGTCCTATTTGCAAGGTAAATGAGCTATGTGTTTACTGCCTAGGTCTTCCTTTTTTTTTCTATTATATATTGCTTGTGGGTGTATAAGTTGGGTATGTGTCACATGTTTCCTTAATTTCTTAGGTCACTGAGGAAAGGGTATCATTGATGCATCTTTTTACCTTCTCACTGTTTCCTGAAGTAAGGGTCCCCTTAAAAAGAAAGCATATGCAGACATTATCTTAATGCTCTTTTACTCTTGGCACCATCAGCCTGTAAATTCCCAGTATTTGGGGAAGCTGGGGAAGTAGAAGTAATCTCAATGCACATTATCTGAAGCAGGAAATTTAGCTTCTCTGTTCTACTACCCCCTTTTAAAGCTGCTTTTTTTTGAAGTATGAGGGTAGAGCTAAAAAATATAGTTAGTTCATCTTAAATTACTAAAAATTCCTCTTGTAGTCTACAAAATGGTAATTGCTGTAAGCAAAAGCCTTATGATAGCCGCTGGGAAGCAGAGCACCTTAAAACCCTAGGACTATGAAACTTGTGAATGGTCAGACATTTCTGCATGCTGTGATTCTTCCTTCATGCTGTATTTTGGTAATTTCTGGCAATAGTTTGGGACTATTAAATGATAAAGACCTAGCATACAGGACTATCAGTCATTAATATTAATTGCTAAGCAGTAAGTCAAAAAGGACCAAAAGTAGAGAAAACATATGATCAGAATATTCCTGTGCTTTGGTGAATGTTTCATACAACAAAAGGTCATATAAGAAGCATTCCTGGATACTAATTTTGCAGCAAATAAAGCATACACTATATCAGCCATTTTTAAAAATGTCCATTGCCTGAGCTTTTAGGTTTGTATGACATCATTACACTATTTGACCATAATACAAATTATCACAGCAGTTGTAATAAAAGTGCAAGATATTTTAATCAGTTTTCTATTTCAGAACAAAATCAATCATACAGTATTAAAGGATTTGCTTGATCCAATCAAAGAACTCTATGAAGATGTAAGGAGAAAAGCGTTAATGAGATTGGAGTATGAAGGATTGCACAAGAGTGAGGCCATCACAACACCAGGTGTTAGATTTTATAATGACCCAGCTGGCTATGCTATGAACAGATATGCTTACTATGTTTGCTACAAGTGCAAAAAGGTAGGATGATGAGTACTTTCTCAAATTAAATGTATGTTATAGTTTCAGAAGTAATTTCTTAAAGAATGGAACATATTTAATATATTGTGTCTAGAGCAAGAAAGTAGGAAAATAAATTGTTGTTAAATTGTAATTCTTAAAAAGTGTTGAGCAATTTAGATGTACATAGTGTCTTATCTTGTAAAGCTCAAAAGTTTATTGAGTGCAGTTCAGAAACCAAAAGCACACTAAGGTGCCAGCTTTCTTAGAAGAATGTGCAGATAACTGTGTTAGAACACCAACCATCCCTTGGTCCCACTTCCAACCCATACTTTACATTAACATTAAAATAGAATAGCCATAGGTTTCATCCTGACTATTTGATATAGAGTTCTTCACTAAGATTCCACTTAAAAATTACTTTTACCCAAGTTGGAGTTGACTGAAAGTGCAGTAAACTGACTTTGGGGCAGAAAAATCACCACTATCGCAAGCCTATTGGTGTAGTTTTCCCCAGTGATAGTCTCAAAAGATGGGAAGAGTCTTACCTAATTTTGATTCGTTATAGTGCAGTTGTTCAGGATGGGGATAAGGAGATTCTGCCATCCTTAACCGATTATGGCTAAGTTCAGATCTTAGCATCTTGAGTGCCTTTGAAGTGCAGCAGCTATGGAGATGATGGCCAGAAGTGTTAGAAGAATGAGAAAGGAGCAGAAAGAGGTGTCTGGTCTAGCCTGATGGACTCTGGGTCACATGGGTACAGTTTTCTTCAGGTGGAGAATATGAAATCTATCCAGAAGACAAAAATTGTATACACAACAGCCTCTGGTTTCTGCACCATCAGAGAAGAGAGAAACATTCTTTATCTGTGGTTAGAGAAATTTTGGATAATCACTGAACCCCTCCCATTGCTTCTTTCATCTGAAGCTGATTTTAGTGCCCATCTTGATCACATCTTTTCCCTTTTTGCCTTAGGAATGAATGGAATAAGGAAATTTCATGAAAAAACTTTCAAGGGAAACCCCAGTAATTTTTTTATTAAATGGAAGTGAACAATTTGGAAATAAGAGGAGAAACTATTAACTTCCCTATGCTAAAGAAGAGCAGTAATGAATCCCTCTAGCTCATTACGACAGAGCTACACAGCTCAGATTTGTTCCTTCCTCCCAAAGTTAATCATTACTACTCATCTTTCAGCAATTTACCTACTGCCTTTTTTCCTTCCTTACAAAAAATAATTTTTTTCATCTGACTTTCTCCAGTTCTTATTCCTGTCCCTATTTTTCATTACACTTTCTTTCCAGTATTTAATACTTGGTATTTCAGTGTTTTTCTTATTGCCCTTTTCCCTTCCCTTGTATCTTGTACTGTGTACCCTTTCGTACTGTGTCCAGACGTCTGAACAGCAACATTCAACTATCTAGTTTCTAACTTCTTTCCTTCCTTCAGCAGCTGTTTACCTCAACCTACTACCCAGTTCCCTGACATACATTCCATAGGGCTCTCCCCTTTCTTTTTAGTCTGCAGATTTTGGGGGAAGGTGGGCTTCTAAAATTTTTCCTTCCTTAACATTGCCTTGAAACCACTTTCCCTATCCTTTTACAATCACTGCAAAAAGGTGATAATTGCTGAGAGCAAGAATTTTTGTGTCTAATTAGTTAACAGCATGGTAACAAAGGAAGCAAAGAAGTTGCCCATTGTCTCACCTCATCACTCTATGTGAAATCACTGCAGTATATGAGGAAATCCATCAGAGTTGGCAGTCTTACTTGGTGTGGTTTTGTGCCCGGTGTGGCCTGGTAGAAGAAGATGAGAAAGTAGAATGAATTTGTATAAAATAGCAAAATTCTAATTATAAGGGATCCCACATGAGCATAAAAACTGATACTCCTTTTGCTAGTAAAAAGCCCTCCTGGTAGAATGTTTCTCTGTTACCTTCAGCCTCAGACCTGTCTTTCTTACATACAGTTCATCCAAATACTATTTCAGAAGCCTTTCCGCCACTTGCATGGACCAGAGTATGTTGCACAATTTTTGGTCTTGTTTATCCTGAGATTGAGAGACAGTGTCTTAGTAAGTCAAAAACATGTATCTAGAGTTAGAGTCGAGTTATCAGAATAGCGGAGACTACACAAATGAACCTTATTCATCATTTTCCCCTTACACATTGAATTTGTTAAAATCATACTTGTCTCTGGTTTAATGTCCAATCATTCCTATATGAAATTTAGGCATATTTTGGTGGCGAAGCTCGTTGTGATGCTGAGGCTGGACAAGGAGATGACTATGATCCAAGAGAGCTTATTTGTGGTGCATGCTCTGATGTTTCAAGGGCTCAGGTAAGTAAAGAACTTGCATTAATGTTTTTATTTCATTCTAAAGCTCCCAAGTACCTGAGCTGTACAATAATTCACAGTAATTTGTACTTATATGTATTGTATAATGTAAATATATACTACAGAATGTAGAAATGTCTTGTTTGGATCATTACAGCATGGCTACTTAATTTATTGGTGTTTTCTTTTGTTTAGATGTGTCCCAAACACGGTACGGATTTCTTAGAATACAAATGCCGCTACTGCTGTTCAGTTGCTGTTTTTTTCTGTTTTGGGACAACGCATTTTTGCAATGCTTGCCATGATGATTTCCAAAGAATGACAAGCATCCCGAAAGAAGAACTCCCACACTGTCCTGCAGGTAGTATTTTAATAAAGCAAATTTACCACACTGAATTCTGAGATTAGTAATTAGTTATAATTGATATTTTATCTTTTCTTGCTGGTAATTTTTAGGAAAATCACAGGGTCAGTCGTACAAACTATAAATTCAGTATCTTGAATAATACTAGGAACGGTTTGTTCTATGCATGATTTTTATTTTTTGCTTTTCTGGAAATAAAACAGGCAGTGTCATCACACAGATCTTTTAAACATTAGATACCTTGATACAGAAAGGCATTTCAATTTAACTACACCAATTCAGACTCCAGATGTGACATGTGTCACAATTATATTGAATTGGATTAAATTATATACCTGTACTTAGCTACCTGTCATGTGCAAACTGTTGCCAATCGCTTCACTTCTGACTTTATGTGCCATTGATTAGATCTCAGTAAAACATGTTCTTTATCTTGCTGTTGAAAAAAATGAGGTTTTTTTTATTAAGATGTTTACATGAAATAAGTAAAAAAAGAAAATAAACACAACGATTCCTGATAACTTCAGAATGATATTTTTTTTTTTTANATTCAACTTTTGACGTAACTGTTTTAAGGAGCTAACAGTTCTTGATCATGTTTTGTACGATCTAATTGAATGGCATTTTTTCTCTTGGCCTATTAAGCCTGAAGACTTCTTGCTTGAATTTGTGTGAAAGTACCTTTTAATCTGTTGTTTCTTAAGCCTTCATTTTCGATGCCATATAAGTTCATATTATAGATATATTACCTTCACTTATCATGGGTATTGAGGAAGTGTAAAATATGTTTATTTACATCAAGTCTGCAAGCATTAATATTTTATTTTATTTTCCCCTCACCCTTAAATTCACTGTAGGTCCCAAAGGTAAACAACTTGAAGGAACAGAATGTCCACTTCATGTTGTCCATCCACCCACTGGTGAAGAATTTGCTCTTGGTTGTGGGGTTTGCAGAAATGCTCACACATTTTAGACTAGCATTTTTTTTTTACCAGAGCAAAACAGGTGCCCTCATCCCTCAAGTGTCCTGCAAATAAAGTCCAGCTGGGATGAGGACGGGACCATTTCATAACCCAGGTACAAGGAACAATTTACAGTGCAAGAAGGATGCCAAATACCATGTACATAATTCTTGCTGTGAGATATTGACATTTTTTGAACCAAGACATCAAAACTTGTGAGGTGTTTGCATGTGGCCATTGCAGTCATCGGCTAGGAAACATTGGACATTTACAAATAAATAATTGCTATTAAAGGATCTGTGTGTCTGTGGACTATGAATGATGCTGGCTTTCAGGGGAAAAAAAATATTGATTATTGTATACTGATTTTTTGGTAATCTTGTACAATTGTAATGCATCACAAGTGGGGACAGAAAAGAGGAATATTCTGGTTTATTTCCTAGACTGTTATTAAAAAAAAAACCTGTGTTAGGAAGGCATAAATGTAACAAGTATCACGCTGTATATAAAGGTATCAATGTTTGTCCTGTATAAGAATTATTAAATTACAACAGCAGTTTCATTTAAACTTCTGGGTTATGTTTGAGCCTGAAATTTTAATGAAGTGCAATACTGAGTGTGCCTCATATCTTGCAGCTGTAAACATAATGGAATGTACATGTCAATAAAACCACTGTACATTTTTATACAGTGAAAGTCTAATGAATGTGTAAGCCTCTATTTTCAGAAATGTTTTTTAAAATGGAGGGAAGAGGTTCTTATAATTATTTTAGCAGGTTCTTTAAAAAGTAGGAGTTTATTGGGTAAACTGATGATTATGGAAGTACTTAAGACATAAAGAGCACTGCTCAAATGTTTAAAAAAAAAGCTGGATAAATGGACTAGCATTCATACAAAGCAGTGTATTCCATTTCAATTCCCAACAAAGTTTTAAAACATAAAAGAANTGTAACTCTTGTTCATACTTACTGATTTTGCTTGTAGATTGTGCTAATTTCTTCCACAGTATTAATGAGATGAAACTTACTTTGTGATTCACCCTATGAGCTTTTTTGCCTTTTTTACTTTNTTTTATTTTATTTTCCCCTCACCCTTAAATTCACTGTAGGTCCCAAAGGTAAACAACTTGAAGGAACAGAATGTCCACTTCATGTTGTCCATCCACCCACTGGTGAAGAATTTGCTCTTGGTTGTGGGGTTTGCAGAAATGCTCACACATTTTAGACTAGCATTTTTTTTTTACCAGAGCAAAACAGGTGCCCTCATCCCTCAAGTGTCCTGCAAATAAAGTCCAGCTGGGATGAGGACGGGACCATTTCATAACCCAGGTACAAGGAACAATTTACAGTGCAAGAAGGATGCCAAATACCATGTACATAATTCTTGCTGTGAGATATTGACATTTTTTGAACCAAGACATCAAAACTTGTGAGGTGTTTGCATGTGGCCATTGCAGTCATCGGCTAGGAAACATTGGACATTTACAAATAAATAATTGCTATTAAAGGATCTGTGTGTCTGTGGACTATGAATGATGCTGGCTTTCAGGGGAAAAAAAATATTGATTATTGTATACTGATTTTTTTGTAATCTTGTACAATTGTAATGCATCACAAGTGGGGACAGAAAAGAGGAATATTCTGGTTTATTTCCTAGACTGTTATTAAAAAAAAAACCTGTGTTAGGAAGGCATAAATGTAACAAGTATCACGCTGTATATAAAGGTATCAATGTTTGTCCTGTATAAGAATTATTAAATTACAACAGCAGTTTCATTTAAACTTCTGGGTTATGTTTGAGCCTGAAATTTTAATGAAGTGCAATACTGAGTGTGCCTCATATCTTGCAGCTGTAAACATAATGGAATGTACATGTCAATAAAACCACTGTACATTTTTATACAGTGAAAGTCTAATGAATGTGTAAGCCTCTATTTTCAGAAATGTTTTTTAAAATGGAGGGAAGAGGTTCTTATAATTATTTTAGCAGGTTCTTTAAAAAGTAGGAGTTTATTGGGTAAACTGATGATTATGGAAGTACTTAAGACATAAAGAGCACTGCTCAAATGTTTAAAAAAAAAGCTGGATAAATGGACTAGCATTCATACAAAGCAGTGTATTCCATTTCAATTCCCAACAAAGTTTTAAAACATAAAAGAAGACTGCATTTTAAATTAGTCTTATCAGTTATTAAGACTCTTTAGTAAAATATCACACCCACTTTTAGGACATACAGCCTTTTGCTGTGAATCCCAAAATGTTAATTTAATAAAAGTCCCAAGTCCTCTGCTCCTCTATAGTGAAAAGCAAACTACAACATCAAGTAAAGGCATGAATGACTGCTCTCACAGTTGCGGTATTGGTAAATGGCATCCAGATAGGTCAGAGGACCTTGATTGGACTGGAACCATGGGATCCATCTCACCTAACTTCAGACATCTGTAATGTACATGTCTGTCTTCACTTCAGAATAGCTCAGGAAAAACACACACCTCTGAAGTACAATTTATCTTATTCACAGTAGCAATGCTGGCGTTGGGAGAAGTTGGAGGCATAGAGACAAAGGTTGTCAAACATAGGGCTTGCACTGGACTTGCAAAGAAGTATGCCACATCATTTTTTTGAACAACAGTCATCCAAACTACTGAACTTGTGACTGAGGAATTTAACTAGTGGGTATCTATTTGGAAAGACACATATCAGGAGATAGGTTGATTGGCAAGTTCTTGTAATATATTTGAAATAAGTATGCTCTATGAAGTAGAGAAAGCAATGAAAAGGCGGCTTTACTAGATTTGATTTGACTGAAAGGCAGTTTAGATTAAAATGACGATGTGAAGTGACAACATTCATGATTCTGAAAGGAAAAGAGAGATATCTACAGTAAATTTACAGAAGTCTTAGGTAAGATCCTGTAGGAATCAAGTGTAAAGAAAAAAAAATTATTTAGAGGAGCTGACATTTTCTTTAGAACAACCAACTATACTAAGATCACAGCCAGCAGCTATCCTAGTGCAAGCAAAGGATCTGACTTGTACTAAGCAGCCCACTTGGCCAAGTCAGGAATTGTATATTTAAAAAAAAAATGAAATAAAATCAATTTACAACAGATGAATAATGGGAAGGAAAAGGTACACAATAAAACTTAATTTGAATAACAAGAAGGCAAGAGAAAGATTAGTCCTGTACCTGCAATAATGAAGCCCTTCATTCCACAAAAAAATCACCAACAGTTTAAAATCACATTAAACCCTTTATTTGAGTGTTAGGAGGAAGCCAATGTGTTGTTTTTATTCAGCATCTTGAAGGGTCAAGAATCTTCCAACATTGTACTTCACTTACAGAAGCAGAGAGTATGACTCACCTTTACAAATTATGTCCATACTGTAGGTGTTTACCTCAGACGTAGTGATCTTCAGTGGGGAGAGGCAGGCACATGTGGGATGTGGTTCCTCTCCATATAAAACATAAGCCACATGAATAGCTCAGATATAGATGTCAACAATGTATATTTTTAAAGTTAAGTCACCACAGCCTATTCTGCAGTCTGAAGCAGAAGCAATGTTTTGGACCCATAACATTACAACTTTCAGCACCAAGGCAGATTTTTTTTGAGAGGGTATTGAGATACAAAGAGTAAAAGGTCAAAGTCTGAAATGTTCTTTCATGTTTGTGGGTCCATGTTCCCTGGTTCATGGGTTTTTTTCATAAGTGTTATCGGCCCTTCCTCCAGCATAGTCCTTGCTCATTCTGGTAGGTGAAGGGTAGACTTTGTGGCCTGAGGTTTGACAGTTTGTATTTTAATATTGCCAGATACTTCCTGGAGACCTACTATGGACCTTAAACAGACTAAGTGTCTTTATGTGAAAATGTAATTTCCTCATTCAATACTTGATGATACTGTATCTACAGCCTGTGAACAGTGTCACTTCAGAACGGTAGATGTAGAATAAAGATGGAGAATTATGTTCTAAGGACTCTTCTACTCATACAAGAAATATGCTGTAGGGTTATCAGAACTAACATACCTATTAGTTGGGAGGTCCTGGTAAATTTGGATTATACCAGTGGTATTAAACCAGTGGTTTGAGTACAAAAGGGTGTACACCGGACAGAGTGTGGAAGAAAGCAGAGCCGAGTGTATTTATTAAGGATCTCCCTATCACACTATTCAGATACATTTCTCCTTCACAGACCACCCTCTTCCTCACTCCCTACTTCTCATCTACACTCAAAGTCTCATGTCACTGTGCCCCTGCTCTTCACTAGGACTCTCAGCTGCTGATTTCTGTCCTAATCCACTACAGACAAGCCATTTTTCTCTTTCCATTGCTTTCTGGCTACTGTTTCTCCATTTTAGGAGCCTCTTCCTGCACCCGAGTGTGCAGAAGCAGAGCTGCCGTGTGGTGGGGCAGCAGGAGGAGCAGCACCGAGTCAGGGTGGGCACTGCTGCTCTTCCTGGCTGACCACACACAGTTGAGGAGACACACAACAGAACCTGGAGCTGCCAAATCCAGTGTACCATTTTAAAGCCAATATAAGATGTTACAAAAAGGGATAATTTTTTTTCCTGTGTAAGCACACAACGAGGAACCTTATTTTAAACATTCATAATGCAAGTGTCAACCAGTACATAAAAGGTATGGCTGCATTTACACCAGGGATTTCAGCACTTCCATGTTCCCAGGTCATGGATTACATGTCTGTAATAGAAATCTTATTCAGAGGGCATTTGGTTTAGAAAAGTCATCTTTCTAATTGTAAAATGACTTGATGATGAATCATAAAAAGAAAGTACAAAAAGAAAACTTTTGCCCAAAAAATATATTGAAGAAAGACAATTTAACCACAGTGGAAGATTAATGCATATAATCTGAAGTGGTTTATATCTTTATGTATAGGTTCTTGACGTAGGTCCCTGTGGGTCTTAAATTCTAGAAGAGTAAGTTGCAAAGAGGAGAGGTGTCTGACCCACTATCCTTTTTAGAAAATATCTTGAGTGTAGCACCATAGTTATAAAATTAATTCTAATTTTCCAGTCTTCTCTTTCATTTTAGATTAATATGAGTATTAGTTTAGGAAATTAAGATTACAGTCAGGAAAGGACATGACACTGCCATGTTCAGTTTAAGTGGACTGAGTGAGGGATAGGCAGTGGGAGGGAAACATTGCTCTCACACACAACTGACCATCCCCAATTACTACTCTGGGGAGATGGCATGGCCGAGTGTGAGCATCGGGCTCTTGGGCAGAGCTCAGCTCCCACATGTAATGGTTGTGTCTCAGACACTCCACTCCTACACTGTGTCAGACATTCATGCCACTCCATCTCCCCCTGCACCTGTCTTTACTGCTTGATCACAGCCAGATGCCAGCACAGGCCACTAATCAGATCAGTCCACAATAAGATTGCTGTATGCCTTTCCAGCAGTCTCACGTGCTTTTCTGTCAGCTGTTGATCCACAGCCCACGCAATGGAAATACTCGGTTCTTGGTTTCACCGCCCTGTTCACCACAGCTCACCACACTCAGCTAATTCAGACTGCACTCAGCTCCTGGCCAAGGCGAGGACACAGTACTCCCACTCAGATCATATATCATTACTTTACAAACAGCTTAAGCCTTCACGGGTGTATCCACCCACTGAGCACAAAATGAACAGTAAAAGTGAACAAGGCACAGACAACCAGTCACCATCAGGGCTTGACAATCTTGGTCCTTGTGAAACAGTTAGTTCATTGTTTCACCTCAACAGAGGTTAGCTAGGGAGCTTCGGGACCACCCAGTCATTTGGGATATAACTCAAACTTTGCAGGTTTTTTGCCATAGCCCTCTCCTTAACCCATGCCAGACACTGCAGGTGACTGAGAGTGCGGTAGCTGTACCGCAGATGCCCCGTGTCCCTCAGCCCAAGGCACACTGGCAGGGCTGTGCTGTCAGACCCCTGCTTTTGCTCTCAGGGTCTAGTAGTGATGAACTTGCACTACCAAGCACTCCAGGTGGCAGGCTCTTCACTAGGTGTACCCACATGGACATAGTGAAATACAGAACAACAAACTGATTACCATCAATAACACAGCGATTAGGTGCAACGAGGCATCATCGGTATTGGGACCTGTGCTGTTCAATATATTCATCAACGACTTGGATGAGGGAGTAGAGTGCATCCTCAGCAAGTTTGCTGATGATACGAAACTGGGAGGAGTGGCTGACACGCCAGAAGGCTGTGCTTCCATCCAGCGAGACCTAGACAGGCTGGAGATTTGGG
>VZTO01022365.1:41013-69435 GCA_013400615.1 Syrrhaptes paradoxus
GAGGTTCCACTTGAATATGAGAAAAAACTTCTTTCCAGTGAGGGTGACAGAGCACTGGAACAGGCTGCCCAGAGAGGTTGTGGAGTCTTCTTCTCTGGAGACATTCAAAGCCCGCCTGGATGCGTTCCTGTGCGATCTGATCTAGGTGTTCCTGCTCCGGCAGGGGGATTGGACTAGATGATCTTTCGAGGTCCCTTCCAATCCCTAACATTCTGTGATTCTGTGATTCTGTGATCATGAGTCATTGATAATCGCCCAAAGATGTCCCCTACAAGCTAACCAGTGAGTTTTCTCAGGTAATGGCCGCCTCCACAGTTTGTTGGGATTGAGGAGGCACCTGAGATGGTGCTCTGTGCTCTTGCCACAAGGTTTCACGCAGGCTGTCACTCGTTGGAATTCAGTCGCTTTGGATGTAAGTTTCCTCCCATGTTGTACTTAATAGGGGTTTGTTTGCTGAAACCTTAAACAGTACTTGCTTTGGGTTAGTTGCTGAGCAGTACACATGGTGCCATTTGCTATCACCATCTTGGCATTGCTTCTACACCCCCACTCCCTTCTGCAGCCCACTGGGATAACCGTTTGTACCATCCTCCCTGGGTAATGGTGTAACAGCTAACAGACACCAAGCACCATTTCCATTGGTCACTACTTGCACTTTTTGTTCTACCTAGAGCATATCACTTATCTATAAGTCAAACTGGACAATAAGACTTAGAAACTTGACTGGTGAACCTGAACAACGCTTTAGAAGCACTTGCCTGGAGGCAGCTCATATCAGTGGACTCTTTCAAGGAGCACTAATAGCAACAGGGATGATCCCAAGTACAGGATAAATGCAACTTACCCCTATAGGTTTTGCTGCAATACACATAATATAAGATGATACACTGCACCTGCATCCACCTCCATCCCCATTTTCCCCAATACAAACAGGATTTGAGCAACAACATCCCAGTTTAAGACATTGTCACTCAAGACTATTGTCTCTACCTCTACGCCTTTGGATTTTCCCATACTCCTGGTATGGTGACATATGGCCTCGGTCCGTAAGTCTTTCTCTCCTGATGGAGGCTGGGCACAACTACATACCTCCCCATGAAAACATTCAGTTCTTGTCTGCACAGCCACTTGCACAACTCAGCACGTTCAGCCCATTTGTATGAACTCCTAGCCAAAGCCAAGCCAGGATACTCCTATATCAGAGAGGATCCAGCAAATGGCAATTCACAAAATATAGCAGAGTGATACGATAGTTTTTACAAATGAAGAAACCATCTGAGAGATTCATCAGGGAAGAATCACTATAGACTCTACAGACAGAAATAATGTTTAGACAGTGAGTTTTGAGGGACCTTTTAAAGCAATTGTCCCCAGCTTTTACAGAAGCATGATTAACGATATCAAGTAACCAGCCTGTTGCACGCAACACTCTATGCTGCTGTCACTTGTCCTTAGTTTTAGCTTTTTATTCTGCTGTGGCCATGAGGCCTTAAGTTAAGGCCCTCTGTTTTAAGGACCCTTTTTTCCTACAGCTACTTTTTGAAAATGGGCGAGTTTCAGCTCCTGTTCTATAAGGCCTTTCTTGTGATAGATAATATATACTTATTTTATTGGTCCCTAACACTGTACTCTAAAAGTGCAAGCACTTCCCTCCCCCTAGAAGATCTTCCTGTGTAGACAATTATTAAGAGAATAAAAAAGGGAAGTTTCCCTAATGTTTGATGATACCCATTGCTGAAAAACAATAACTTCATTTTGCATTGTTAAAGAACAAGTTCTGTTTTCCTTTTTCAGCACAGTCTGCTGTGGGATAAGATTGGAACAGGAAGCCTAGAACAGGTCCTTCAGCCACTGACTCATCACACTAATCTCCCCATATTTTTCACAGCCTGTATTTTCATAAAATTGGAGCGGGCTACTCATGCACTGCAAGCCTCACATACTTTCATCACAGCTGGATTTGGTCTATTTTATTGTGACTTAACTGTCTTCCAACTGCTTCTATTATTTTCCCCTCTGAATTTTTTTCCTAGCCAGATGCAAGCCAGGTTTATTAGGGTGGAGCACAGCTGCTGTACAACCACTTCAGAGTTACTTCAATATAGCCAGAAAATCAGCACAGATGAGACTTTCAGTGCTAAAATCTGTAGCATTTACCATCAGACCACGTGGTTGCAATGTTGCTGCAGGCTTCACCAGGCAGGTAGTCTCTCAGCTGAAATAAGAAGAGGTGTACCAGCATGGCCTCAGCCTGACGTGGTAAGATCTCCTAGTAGCAGCTAGGCTGTTACTAGCTATCATTCTCTTGGCTTTTATGGAAGGGCACCTATGGGCTGTTCCTCATCTTCACATGATTATAATGAGGACTGCTTCAAATCTCTGCCATAAGTGAGTGACTCTCCAAAACGTGAGAGAGCTTCTCCCTTAGGGGAAAAAAAAAAAAACAACAAACAAGGCAGTGTCCTCAATAGTCTCGTTCTTGCATAACAGGGCTCAGTACAGGCCCCTGGACTTTTTCTGGTACTATTAAAAGTATATACAAATAAAAATAACTTCACCTTTGTAATTTAAAATATGTCTCTCTCAAAAACTCCTCTGTTTTTAGTTAAGTGATAAATAAGGCAGAGAAACTACCCAATGAACCACCTAACATCCCTGTTAAAGATTTTCAAGTTACTAACTTAAGCTTTAAGGTGCCCTGCCCCAGCTGGCAACCACATAGCTTTTTCACAGATCAGCCCAGACCTCTGAATGTTGTCTTCCGACCCTTGCTACTTGGACCTTTCTTAACCTGCTGCCATCTCTCTCAGCTGCAGCTACTTCAAGAGTCGGAGAGCTCTACAAACAGTGTGGTTTTGCCTACCAGCTAAGCCAGAGCTAGCTGCAGGGGACTGACCATACGTTTTATTTTATTCAATTCTGGTAATCTCCTCAGTTCTCATGTTGTGCCAACTGACACCATAGACACTTTTAGCAGTGCTCTGCACCATGTCCAGGGCCTGATTTGGATCTGCTGCAGCACCCTTTCATGCCAATTTTGGCTGCTCCACACCATCTAGGGTGATGCAGAGAGCTCCTTCTGCACTTGTCCTCTTCTACTCCTAAAACATACACAAGCAATTACAACAAAGCAAATAAGGGCACAGGCATTGATGCAAATTTTGTTTACTCCAAGTATCAAGCAGCAAAATAAAACCATGAAACACTACAATAAGTCTCTGCTAGTAAGTCAATACATCTAAACACAGATAACACATTAGTAGTTTTAAAATAATGTTACGTCAAAATAATGACATTGCAGCCCTGTTACATCTTCTGAGAATTCTACACAGACCCAGAAAAGATATTTTTTTTTCCACAAGATGTTCCTTTTTTTTTTTTTTTCCTGTAGACACCAGAATTTCATCAGAGCACTAATCTCAGTGAAAAGAGATTTCTACTGACCTCACATGACATGGATCAGTCACATCACATCATCAGTGTAATGTTGCCTGAAAACATTAAGGGAGGTGACCAGAAGAAATGTCAGCTGCTCATTCCGCGTTCATTGATAAGCAATAGATCCTTCTCCCCAGGTCTGGGTCAACCCAGAGTCCAACTTCCTCTCCTGCATCTCCAGTAGCTTGCAAGTTATGTCCTTGCAGATGTAACTTGTCATTACCAGAAACTACAATTGGGGGCTGTTATCTTCCCACCTTTAGAGAACCAGCTGTTATGAACAAGAATATTGGGCTGAAAGGAGAATTCCTGAACAGTGAGAATGGAAGGCACCGAACATTTGCAGGTGGGGACAGCAAAAACAGTTACTTCAGTTTTCTTGATGGTATTGGCTTCAGCCATAAACACAGCTCATTATCTACCAAGGTTTGTGCAGCTCTTCTGTGTAACTGAAAAAGCCACAGTGATGTATTTGCTATTACAACCTGAGATGTTCAACGTGAGGTGATAAACCACCTGTTATCTCCAGATTTTTACTGCATTTAATGCATTTCCCAAAAAGCTGAAGGCTGGTTGTAGATCTATAAATACATGCAGAACTATAACAACGTCTGAGTTGTAGTAAATGTCTCAAGACATTATGAATTCCAGGAAAAAAGATCATTCTTTCACATAAATTCAAAATTAACATAAACATGTCTTACTGAAAAGCATTTCTGTCTCTATGCAAGTCATTTTTTTCCCACCAATAATCTCAAGAAACAAAACGTAGAACTGAGAGGAAAAAAAAAGCAGCTTATTTTTTAACAGACTTTTAAGTATGTAAGAAAATGCCGCTGAAGGATTTTTTTAATATAAAGAGCTTCTCAAAGAACTCCAGGATGGTGATGTGTGAGATCACTGAAGAACTATTACCTTTTTTCAAAGCCATTTCAAGCTTGGGAAGAGCATTAGCTCACATCTGGCTATTTCCAATAAACTTAACTGTGAGATAATTGGCTCTTATTAGCGATGCAGATCCGCCTCCTTTACCACTATTACCCCCGGTTTTTTTTCCTAGATTTCACTGCTCCTTTGCCTGGCTGCCGAGCACCTCAGAGGCCTCCCGGCAGCCGTGGCCTCGCCACCCCGCAGTTCAGCAGCCAGGCGAGGCAACAGCCTGCCCGCCTCGGAGCCGTTCACCAAGGCAGGAGGCCCTTAACATTGAGCCGGGGAAGTAGGAAGAGGACGGGAGGACGAGCCAGCTGCCCCTCAGCGAGACCGAGGGGCACAGACCACGCCAGTCTCTGTGATCTGCCGCACGGCAGCCGTTACGGCGGGTAACCGCCCCCAAACGCCTCGCTCGCACCGCCTCGCGGGGCGGGAGGGGCGGAACGGCCGCATAGCTTCGCAGCCCGCCCGCCGCCATTTTGGCTGGTTTGCGTCGCTTCCGCTGCTGGGAAGTAAACAGTGAAGGAGGAAGGGAGGGAAACAGCGACGCGGACGGGACGGACTGCTGAGCGAAGAAGGCGCTGGGGTCGGCTTCGGCGGAGGGAGCTGATGTGGTCGGAGCGGAGGCGCCAGCGCGGCCCGAGTCCCGGTTAATGTGGAGCGCAGCAGGGAGCCGCCAGGTGAAAGGGCTGGAAGGGGGTGGGCGGCAGCGCAGCAGGACCTTCCTCTGGACCCCGGCTGCCCTGCTGGTGTACGGAGGAGAAGGGGATCCGAGCAGCAGGGGCGCAGGGCTTGGGGCCCTGTCCGGGAGCGGAGCGCCCGCCCGTCGTCTGTCAGCGCCCCGCTCCGGTCAGGGGCTGGGCCGGAAAGAGCCCACCTTGAGGTGAAGCTTCTGCGGGCGGAGCGGGGCTTAAAACCTACCGTCGATATTCGTAGAGTGTTGCTGCCTCGCAGCCTTCTCGTAATAATAGTAATGAATGTGTAAATCTCGCATTATTTTCAGCGGAGCTGGTTGTTCGCGGCAGTTAGGGATAAGGTTTGTGTCTGAGTCGCCTCCTGTTTCAGCTTGTCCGCCTGTTACCGCACGCACTCCTCCTCCTGTTTCTAGAACAGCCTCAGTTCAGGTGTGAGCAACACAGGGAGCTCGGTCAGGCTCCTTCACGGGCAGGCGTTATCAGTGGGATGTAAACAGCCGTACACAGTTGTTCGGCTTTTTTTTTTTTAACTGACATTGTGTTCTGTCTGCACCTTACTCGGCAATAAAAACAATGGTAAGCATGTGCTTTGGTGCTCCTCCTCCTTGGTGACTGAACTGTGTGATTGTGGTCTAACGTGACTGTATTGCAAGGAAGATAGCGTGGGTTGTGCCCAGGTGCGGAGTTCAGAAGCAACTTTTTATAACAGCTTGAGAAATTTATTTGAAAAATGCTATGGAGTCCGGCATCCTGATTTCACCCATCTTTCTGTCCAGGTGGAGTTGGGTATTTTCTTCCCCCCCCCCCCCCCGCTTTCTTCCTATCAAGAGCTTCGATTTTAAAGCAAAGTTGATTATAGCAGCAATTTGGAAAACCTGATCAGTGATAAGTGTGTCCTGAGTATGTTAGAGAGAGTTAAAAGCAAGATTGATGATTCAAGCGTCTTAAGAAGTGATAAGCAATCATTGTTCCAAAAATAGGTTGTACCTATACAGTAATATGCTAGCATGGAATTTTATATCTGTCTTTAGACTATCACATATGTAAAACAAAGTCAACTCAAGTGCCTAATTGCATTTGCCTGTTCCTATATTAAATTTGCAGAAAGGTTTACACTCTTAAGTGGCCTTTTTTTAATAAATAATTTTTAGATGATTCTGCAGAATTCTGTAGGCAAATACACATTCTTTCCATTTTGTATTTGTTTTATTGTTAGGCATGTTAAGAGGTTGACACCAGTTATGTTTTTAAAAAGATATTCCAATACATTAAATGCTGAAACAAGATCACAAAAATTAGTTAAATTAATTAGAACTTAGATGACCAAATAGTCATCTAATTCTTAAATTCATGGGGTTTTTTTTTAGTCTTGATCTTAGACTTTTTTCTCTTTTGAAAAAGTTCCATGAAGAAATATTTTTGAACACTTATAATTACTCTCTCTTTTCAATTACAGGAGTATCCAAGATAAAAGTAACAAAAAAGTTTTCTGGAACTTTATTTTCCCATCCCCTAATTTTCAAGCCACGGCACTTAGAACACAGCATCTTACTTTCTTGGAAGACTGTGACCTGAAATTCAGCATCAGTATAGCTCTAGTGATGGCCCTATTGTCTCTTTTCATCATTGGCTGTCTATTAAAAGTTCAGATAGTATCACACAGCTTCAAGAGTGTGTTTTGATCTGTAACCAGCATATATTAGCTGCTTAGGACTTACTGAAGTTAGTTCAGAGGTGCAGCTTCTAAGTTTGCTGTTATGACCTGAGCCACTTTGTCGGCCATGTCTAGGAGGTTACTTTTCCAGCTGAAAAATTCATATAGTTTTGTCAGTGGCAGCTCACTCCTGGTCTTTTCTGGGGGGGAAAAAAAGTCTCAGGTATAGTCCTTGTGTCTTTGAAATGATCAGTGTGTGATCAATGTGCTGTATATGTGAATCAGCTCGACTGTACGTGCAGAATAGTCCCTATAATGTGGTATGGGAGAAAATCCAGAACTTAACCTCCTAAGGCAGCGATAAATGTAGGCTACCTAACCAGAAAATTTATGCACGTGTATTACCTTACTGGCAAAAGATGAGGCAGGATCTCTGCAGAGGAGGACTTGGAGAGCCAAGTTCAAACAGTTACCTTGTGTAGTTTTTTACAGACTAACACAGGATGGCTTTGGAAGGAATTAAAGACATCAAACACACTATCCCAAATTTGGCAAGTGAATAGCTTGCATATGGTGATTGCTCATTATACCCTGGTTGTAGTTGTTTGGAATATCCATTCAGCATGAAGTTTAAAGGAGTGTTGTGTTTCATTCAGACTAGCTTATTACAAGTAATATTCTTGGGCTATGATTAACATTTATCTCAAACACAAACATGACAGCTTTTCAGTGGATTTGCTAATCTAATTCTTGATTAGTTACTAAGTTTAATTATTCAGTTTTCACCGTTGCAAAATCCAGTTCCTTCATATTTTTGTTAATTGCAGATGATTCTAAGTCACTCTTCAGTTTTCTTGCTTTCCTTCTGTGCCAGTGAATTCAGTGGCTCAGCAACAGAATTCTCTCACAGGTGGAAAGCTTGTTTCAGCACAAGATTTCATGTTTTGCATAGTCTAATCATCGCAACCTGTGAATCACAGTAAATAGTTCTCAAGAAGCAAGCAGAGATTTTTGCTCAGTCATGTTTTCATTTTATGATTGCATCCAAGTGCTACTGGGATTAAAAACTGAAGTTGGAAAAAATAGAGACGAATTCTGTTTGTTGGTGTCTCATGACAGCATGTTCAGGTTTGTTTGCATTGTTTTATGAATAGCTTCAAATCTTTAGTGCCATCTTGCTATTGTCTTGTGAGTAGGTAGGATTAAAGTGTTTCAAAGATAGGTAAGGGGATGCTGGCTTTGAGAAAATAGTCTATGATGCACTGGATGATAAACAGTATACATTTTCACTTGTATGTCTAGCATATTAAACTTTTTTTTTTAAAAAGACTTCTAAACTTTCACGGTTATGTACTGCAACTAAGTTAATTGTCCAGATCCCAAATGAAGTGAGTGTATGATAATCTTACATGTGTAATTGTCCTTGAATGTTAAACCAGAATGATTTCACTGTGTATGAAGTCAATGTTTATCTTAAAGAAATCATGGGAGCTGGGGGATGTTTATACATATCAAGCCCACCCCGCCTCTGGATTTTCTTGTCTTTTTAGAGGCTAGAATTTGGTGTATTGTAGTTTAGTGTGAGGTCACATTCATAGTCCTTGGGTGTTACGTGGATTGCATTGAGGCTTTTAAAAGTAAATTATTGGATGCTAAATTCAATTTTAAGCTGGCATGTACAAAAGAACACACTTTCATCAACACCCAGTGCTAAATATATTTCAGATGTATATAGTGGTGGTGTTTTTCCCTTTTTAATAATGTGATATAAGGTAGAAATTGTGTAAGTGAGACCAATATGGAAGAAGTATATGCTACTGAGAATGAGAGAACCTTTTGTCTTAGATTTGCTGAATTTAATATGATTTTGAAGAAAGTTTGCTGACTCTTCTGTAAACTTTTTTTGTAGATTGAAACTTCAGACTATTACTAGAAATCGTTCATAAAACCTATTTACTATAGTTGGAAAAGTGAAAGCACAGAATCACAGAATCACAGAATGTTAGGGATTGGAAGGGACCTCGAAAGATCATCTAGTCCAATCCCCCTGCCGGAGCAGGAACACCTAGATCAGATCACACAGGAACGCATCCAGGCGGATTTTGAATGTCTCCAGAGAAGGAGACTCCACAACCTCTCTGGGCAGCCTGTTCCAGTGCTCTGTCACCCTCACTGTGAAGAAGTTTTTTCTCATGTTCAAGTGGAACCTCCTGTGTTCCAGCTTGAACCCATTGCCCCTTGTCCTATCACTGGATGTCACAGAGAAGAGCCTGGCTCCATCCTCCTGACACTCACCCTTCACATATTTATAAACATTAATTAGGTCACCCCTCAGTCTCCTCTTTTCCAAGCTAAAGAGACCCAGCTCCCTCAGCCTTTCCTCATAAGGGAGGTGCTCCATTCCCTTAATCATCTTTGTGGCTCTGCGCTGGACTCTCTCCAGCAGTTCCCTGTCCTTCTTGAACTGAGGGGCCCAGAACTGGACACAATATTCCAGATGCGGTCTCACCAGGGCAGAGTAGAGGGGGAGGAGAACCTCTCTTGACCTACTGACCACCCCCCTTCTGATACACCCCAGGATGCCATTGGCCTTCTTGGCCACGAGGGCACAGTGCTGGCTCATGGTCATCCTGCTGTCCACCAGGACCCCCAGGTCCCTCTCCCCTACACTACTCTCCAACAGTTCCATACCCAACTTATACTGGAACCTGGTGTTATTCTTGCCCAGATGCAAGACTCTACACTTGCTCTTGTTAAATTGCATTAAATTTTTCCCCGCCCAAATCTCCAGCCTGTCTAGGTCTCGCTGGATGGAAGCACAGCCATCTGGCGTGTCAGCCACTCCTCCCAGTTTCGTATCATCAGCAAACTTGCTGAGGATGCACTCTACTCCCTCATCCAAGTCGTTGATGAATATATTAAACAGCACAGGTCCCAATACCGAACCCTGGGGGACTCCACTAGATACAGGCCTCCAACTAGACTCCATCCCATTCACTACAACTCTCTGGCTTCTTTTCTCCAGCCAGTTCACAATCCATCTCACCACCCGATCATCCAGATCGCACTTCCTCAGCTTATCCGCAAGGATACTGTGCGAGACGGTGTCAAATGCTTTTCTGAAATCAAGATAGACCACATCTACTGCACAATGATGTTCATGATGAAACATGTTTTTAAGGACACTGATTTGAAATAGATGCATGTTGAAGTAACCCTTTTTGAATAAATAAGTTTAAAAAAAAAAGTTCTTCCTGTCTGGAATAAAGATTAATGGGTAAGGTGCAATGCTTGCAGACTTTATTTACTTTCTTGCCTGCCTTTTGCCTTCCACAGTTTGAAATGTTTCTGGTAAGTATGACTGTATGAGCAACATGAATGTCAGTATTCACAAAGTTGTTCAGGAGAATATCTTGCCATTAATAGGAAAGTAGAGTGATAATCAACAAAGCAGGAAAACAAATTAGGTTCAAACACAAAAGTGAAACACTGAAAGGAGAATGACTTATAAATGAATTATCACTGTTAATGATGAAAGAAGTCATATTAAAGATGTATGTTTAGGTGGTAATGTTATTTTTAGACTACCACTGACTCGTTAACTTTTTTTTCCTTTGTGTGTGTGTGTGGGAAACCCTGTAAAAGGGTGGTTACTTTTCACCTCCACAGTTTTTTATTAATATTGTTCTTTTCAGATCTGTTACATTTACAAAAATATATAGGGTTCTTTTTCATATTATTTTTATAGAATGAAACGAGGAAGAAAAACTAATGAGGCCAACAGCAGTTCATCTGAAGAGACAACTGAGAAAGAATCCAAGAGACACAAGGTTATAGATGAGAAAACCATAGTTGTGCAGAGTCCTGACTGGGCAAACCTGCTTCAAGACATTATCCTGCAGGTGTTTCAATACTTGCCCCTTCTGGATCGTGCTCATGCGTCACAGGTCTGCCGAAGCTGGAACCAGGTGTTTCATATGCCTGATCTCTGGAGGTGTTTTGAGTTTGAACTGAATCAACCAGCTACGTCTTACTTGAGGGCTACACATCCTGAACTAATCAAACAAATAATAAAGAGGCATTCCAATCACCTGCAGTATGTAAGCTTCAAGGTAGTGTATTTTTGAGGCTTTTAGAAAGTAATTTTATTAAAATAAAAGCATTTGCTAAACTTGGTTCTTTTTTTATTTTTTCTGCATTTTATTTAGAATATCTTAAGAGATGTCTCTGATACTTTTGAAACAGCTTTGATGGCCACCTTTATAAATATCAAAGCATGAGAAGTATGATTTCATTTATGTCAATAATTGAAATACTGATGATAGGCAGTAATTGACAATTGTGATCAAAACATTTTAACGTGCTGAAAAATAAAGAACATAACTGAATATTAGGAAGGCTTATGATGTTATTTTTGTTATTAGGATTGACAGTTATTTAAAAAGAAATACCTCAGCTCTTGTTGTTGTAGGCCTTGTTCTCAGGCCTAGTGTACTGAAGAAATGGCTTCTCTAAATGGGCGTATAGACATAGAGGTTGTCTCCTAGTTCATTTGGATGTATTTTCAGGGCCAAAACTTGGTATAACAGTTCTGAACATACCTTTTCATTGCCTTAATTCCAGTAGGTGGTGATTTTTGTTTGTTTGTTTTTTTTCTTGTAGTATCTTAGCTGGTTTAGAATTGTGCCTCAGTGAATGGGCAGAAATGCTGCAGTTGTGATACTACTGTCTGTGTGGGTTCCTGCCTCAGAATTAAGTTTGATTGAGATACATAAATTGGGCATTTCACAGCCTGTGGAGAGTTGGGTCTAATATTCATGGTTAGAAAACATCTAATGCACAAGATGTGACTTCAGTACTACTAGTAAGCAGCTAGCAGTTTTAATACTAAATTTTGTGGGATAGTCCATGTATAGCATCTACTCAGCACAGCCACATTTCAGTTAACTGAAAAAGTAGATGGTATTTGCACAGGATGATATATCAACTGATTGTGCTTGGATGACAAATACCATTTGGTCATAATTGGCATTGTTAACATAATGGAATTATTTCCAGCAGATGAAAGCCTTTACATTGGTCTTAACATTGGGCTGCATATCCCTCCATTTTGGAAGAGCTGTGAAACAGTCATGGCTGCATATGTATCAGCTGTGTGACAGATTTGGAAAGGAAATGACTTTGCAGCAAGGTGGACAAACTAGTTGTTTGTTTGAGATCTGGCAGTTTTAATGTAGGAATCACCAGCATGAGGTTAGCTGGGACACCTCTGCCTCATTATGTGTATTGCTACTGTTTGATGTGATACCAAAGGTAAACTGGTTATCACAAGGTTTGCAGGGTTTTTATCAGTGTCTGAATAAAGAAAATTTATAGCAGTGTTGGAATCACCTTCCAGTGTTTATCTCCAGTCTACGTTGCTTTGCATCGAATGTTTTTGAAGGATTTCAGATTTCCTTCACTGGTGGGGTGGTACCTGTGTCAGTTCTTGCACATGTTCCTTCAGTTGTCCTTCAGTGTTGTAGAATGAACTCTAGATTGCAGGAAATACTAACCAGCCAGGATAATTGCAAGGAAGTGGATATAACACTGGCTGTTACTCTGACAAGGCTGAAAACTTAGAATTGTTTGTAGGCAAAGAAAGATTGGATTGTTGAAAGTTGAGGTTTTTCAGTTTGTGTTAGGTCAGAAAATGGAACATTCATCAGACTTAGATCAGTTGCTGACAAGGTAGCATGGCTTATGGTAGACTTAAAATTGATCTTGTGATTAAGCTTTTTACTGTTCTGTAGGTTTACAAAGTTGTCACACCTACTGTATATAAGAGGTTATTTGGAAAGTACATCTGAGTGTTGGGGGAAATCCACTGGAGGCACATCAAGTGATTCAGTTGAGTAACAAGCTGAATAATGAAGATTTTTTTTTTTTTTAGTATCCTATCTCTGCTGTGGTATTAATGATGAAGGCCCAGTCATATAGGTTCATATGATGATACACTTAACTCTCCAGCAGCTCTATGTTATGATTTGAGCCATCGTAAAAGGAATCAGCTTTTTCACACAGTAAAGGGTTTATAGAATTCCTGAATTTTGTTAAGCAAGAATGTAAAGGGGAAGTGGGGTGGGCTCTGGAACCAAATGAACCTGCACTTATTGCTTGATATGAAATATCTTGGAGCAAATTGTTTAGCTGTGCCCTCACCACGCTAAATTTTACCAAACTGCTTAGGAGAGTGGTAAATGTATAGCAAATTATCTGGGACTTTTGGTATGTACTTTTTTTGTGGGGGAAAAAAAATTACATTGGTGGATTCCCAATGAAGTGTTTTGTGTGTTTTTGTGCAACCATGTTTCAGAAAGTAAAGTGAAAAAAAAGTAAAAGTACATCTGCTCTACTCTGCTTTTTTTGTAAAGAGTGTGTTCGATGCAGTATATTCTGAACCAATAAATCTGTTTTGTTTTAAGGTGGACAGTAGCAAGGAATCTGCAGAAGCAGCTTGTGATATTTTGTCACAGCTTGTGAATTGCTCTCTGAAAACACTTGGGCTAATTTCAACTGCCCGGCCAAGCTTCATGGATTTACCAAAGGTATTTTAATATGAATGTTTTTCTATAGCAAAGTATTGCAGTGATTCATATGCTATTTCTGTAACTTTATCAAAAGTTTTATTGTAAGAATTTGAGTCTTTGGTAAAAAAAAACTCTATTACTGGGCTCTGTTAAAAGGAGGAACTGAGATGTTGTACTAAGATGGATAACTAAAGTTTCACTTATTCTCTGCATGTGAGAACTTAGTCCTGACCTTGTTCTTGCAAGTCCTCCTGTCTATTGATCTCAATGTAATACTGAGCAACATGATCCAAGTCAGGAGGCTAGATGATTCATACCTGTGTAATTGTACTGTGAGAGATGTTTAGGAGACCATTATAATCAAATGAGTGGCAGAGTTTCATCCATGTGGTCTTGCTGTAGGAATTATGTTATCGTTGAGCTGTCTTCAGAAAGCAATACGGTCATGATTTTCAGTACTTCATGTCATGCAGTCAAGTGTCGGATTCTTAGGCAAAGCGCATTGTGGTTCTGAAATTTTTTGTCAGATTTTTACCCTGCATATTTACCAAAAATTAGATTTTATTAGAAGATGTCTAGTCTAGAAGAAAACAAATCTCTTGTATGTGCTTCTAAACTTTGTTTCCTGCTAGGGAGGCAGAAATGTGCTATTGCTAAGGAGCAGGAGAGTGGTTGGAGTAACCTGGGCTGCTTGTTCTATGGCAGGGACATCTCGGATGTCTCACAGCCTCAGTTCTTGAATCCAGTCCACACATATGTGAAGGGCCGGAAACAGCTAGACTATTAGCTGGATCTCAGTGATGTCATTGCTGATGATGGCAACAAGGACAAGCAAGAACTAGGGACAGCCTCAGGAAAGGAAGTAGGCTATAGGGTTTAAGCAAGGTTAGCTCCAGAAGGATTATCAATTATTATCCTTGGCAGTGATCAGAGCCGTGTCGTGTAGTTCTCTTGAATATATATTTTTAATCCTTAATATTCAACAAAGCTTTCCAGATCTTTAATTAGGTTTTGTATGGTTTTTTTCTTTTTTCAGTGTGCTTTGAGATGTGACTATCAGAAAACCTGAATGTAATGAAAACAATCCACAGTCTTACTGTGTTGGCAATACTTTGTCCTTTCAGCTCTTTGTAGTGTTTATTTCTTAATCTGAATGGTGTTTTAGCTCTCTTACTTAGTTTTCACTGGAGGGATATGTTATGGTCCTATTCAGCTTGCTGAATAATTATTTGTAGTCACTCATGCTATTGTCTTATTCAGCTTCAAGGCTTCTAAAATCCAGGCTTCCTTTTTTTGTTCCTAGTAGGTTCACATGTGGCCGATGAAAAATACATTCAAAATGATCCAAAACCAACTCTAGGCATAATTCGTCTTTTGATGTTTACCACTCACAGAAATATTGTCACCAGCAATGATTTTTTTTAAACTTTCTTAGACCACTAATGAAACTAAAGAATTTAATTGGACTATCAATAAGTTATTGTGTGAAGCTGTTAGTAACAGGCCCATGGGGTGAGAAGCAGGCAAAGATGAATGGATCTGAAAAATGGTTAACACTGCACATTTTTTTATCAGACCATATAGGAAGTCTGAACGACTTCCCATTATCTTCATCAGTACTCTTCTGATTACAAGTAACGCAGCATCTGGCACATATTTGCAAATCACATTTAGCGTTGTGTTGCCTAGTCTTTTCATTGAGCACATTCTACATGAATCATTTGAAGAATCATACTATGGGCTACATATGTGGCAATATTGAAAAGACATTAAATCACCAGTTTTTACATTTTGGGATAGTGCCTATCTTCTGTTAGCTCTTCAGACGACAGTTTCAAGTTGCCTGGTTTTGTAAACGTGGTTAACTTTCTTTGCTTTTCTGTTTAACAGCCTTCTTAGTGAAGGGAATTACATTCTAAATACAGAGAACAAAAACACAATACTAACACTTTCAGAATACAGAGTGGCCCCTTTTCTTCAGTATGTAACATATACAATTAGCGTGTTGTCAGTATAGTTGGGAGTGGTTCCTAAAGCCAAAATGCCGAATGCTTCTGATTTGAACTTTGTTTCTGCATAAACTGACTTTAACAGTTTATTTTAATGTGAAAATATTAATTCCTGTTCTAAATCTAATTGTGTGTGAGTTTTAGCAAAAACCACAAACATATCATGTAAGAATGAACAAATACTATTACCGACCCTTCTTTCATATAACTGTATTGAGGATTCTACATGTGCATGTGGCTTAGTGTGAAAGAGCATTGAAATCAAAGTAACAGATCATTTTATGGGATATTTAATGTATGCATGGAGGAGGTACTTAATTTTTAAGTCCTCTATTCAGTTGATCTTGTAAGAAATCATGAAGATAAGCTAATTATTCACTTCCTTCATACCACTGATGATTTCTACAAGCACTGCTGTATCTGCTCCTTAGTCTGTGTTTCTCAAGTTATGGTGTCCTGGGCTTTGTCTTGCTGGTAAATTTCAGTGGTTACATTAAAATACTGCAGAGTAACCTTGAGCACTGAACCTGCATTATCTACGCTGCTTAATTGGTAGTTAATTGATTACCTTCTCCTCGCCTCTTTGGACCACTGCAGTTAGCTTTGCAAGATAAAACCATTCAAACTGTAAATACTCTGTGTGGACTCTGGCAGGCAGTCGTACTGGCTTTGGACACATCCTGACAGCATAGGGTTGCCACTCCTGACCGTGTTTGCATCTCACCAATGCAACACAACTCGCCACATGGGAATTCCTGTTCTAGAAGATGCTTCTTTTATTATGCAACTTGCAAACTATCCTCAAAATTAGGACTTTTAGGCTTTCTCTTTGCTCATGGTCTTCCAATAGATTTGTGTAGTTGATTGTCCTGGGACGGGTTCTTGGTTTATGCTTAATTTTTGACATTTTGATTTGCCAAATACATAGACTGATAGCAAAAAAAATGATTGTACTTTCTCTGCTCAAAAACATGTCCATTTTAGTATTAGTTTTTAATCATGCAGTATCAAAAGACTGCTTTTTCAGCAAATATTGTCAATAAATAAAAGTAGGACTGCTGTGTACAGTGTAAAACCACTGAGATTTTTATTTTAGATACCACTGCTTCATTTAAACTTTTTCTCTTTTCAGTCTCACTTTATTTCTGCACTGACAGTGGTGTTCGTAAACTCCAAATCCCTCTCTTCACTTAAGATTGACGATACACCAGTAGATGATCCATCTCTCAAAGTGCTAGTGGCTAACAACAGTGACACGCTCAAATTGTTGAAAATGAGCAGTTGTCCTCATGTTTCTCCAGCTGGTAAGCTACTGTTATTTTGGTTTGTTTAGTGGGGGTTTTTTGGGGTTTTGTTTTTTGTTTTAATGTATGCATTAAATTCTATCTGAAACTAGTAAACCTTTGAAAAAGTAGAGGTGAGGTAAGAGTGAGGATGAATATGGTATCTACAACAACTGTCACTGAAAAAAATACTAATTCAACTGGTTGTCAATCTATCCGTCCCATCACTTGCAGAGTGTCTGTTCTGGACAAATAAATAACCTCTTGTGGAACTTTAAAAATTAGAGTATGTATTGACTTGAGGGTGCACTACTTCTGCAGTGACTATTTAAATATGCCAGTATAATTAATCTTTTTGGAACATAGGCTCCTTTTCTGCAGTTCGTTGTGGATGGATTTTGAGTCTTGCAATGTCATGGATTATGAAGATGCTCATTTAGTTATTCTGAAAAAAAGCAGTTTAATCTTTTGCTGGAGAATGAGTGCAGACAGCATCAATAAAGGGGAGATGAGACTGAGCTGTCCAGAACTTCTGCCATTACCAGATGTACTTCATTAACACTAAGTGTGTTTACAGCAAGAATGAAGCCAGCTTGTATCAGAATGAAATCACTCAAGATTGTTAAAGGTCATAGAATTAACATTTGTGGAAGATTTGTGCGATGCACAGCAGGTTTAAGATTGATTCACAGCCCATCAACTTAATACTTAGAGTTTTTCACTGAGAAATGGAAGAGGAATTATAAATTATATGCTGGCAACTTAGTTAAATTCCTCTTCTGAGGATAAGAAAGTACTGTAGGCACCATAGCTTTCTTAATGCAAATATATTGCAACAGTAAATATTAGGTATATGATATGTAAAATTCACCAGCAGGATTCCCAGTATGTGAGGAAAATGATACTGTAGGAGAGGACGTTGCAGTAAGCAAAACACAAACTGAATACCTTTTGCAGGTGTAGCTCTCGGACAGAACCTTATATTTGGTTTTGTATTAAGAAGTCCTGAAAACACAGGTTGGTTTTGCAGCCGGTTTTGTCCAGCAAAGTGTTCACCAGCCTGTTAACTGGAGTGTTATTGCCTACAAAGCTTTGTAATTGTAGATAGGGGTTTGTTTAAATTAGCTTGAGTGACTTGTTTATGTGACTTTACATTTTGTTTGAGAAGCCTTGTGCCTGAGAAGTACTGGAGCCATTATGTGTCTTTCAGGAGGAACAGGCTCCAGCAGTAATTTGCAGCTAGGCAAAGAGAGTAATTTCCTAGGACTTCGATCCAAGAGCAACCTGTCAGCTCTAGCAGACTTTACTGGCTTGTGGCTAATTCTTGATAGAAGGTTTTATGGAACATCATACACTTGATAGTTTGGGAAAGGCCCATGGGTTTATAAAGTTGTTTGACTGGTGTATTCTGTTTGATGTATCTTGTATGATGTTTTAAATTGAAGGAACAATGGGTAAGAAACAGCAATGCCTGTTTAAGGAACAAGGAGTGCAATTGCTGTTGTCCTTCATAGGGTAAGGGTGAATAGAATGGGATCAGATGCATTAGTGACAAAACCAGACAATGCTAAGCAGACAGGAGGAGAATTTGATTGTTTAATTCAGGTATGGGTGTGCCTTGAGATTAAAATAAAGTGGAACAAAAGAAAGGAGCTGGTATGTGGATGGTTGGCTTCAGAGCAGGCAGGCTTCAAAAATTACACTCTTTAAAGAAAATGAGAAACTTTGAGCACTGAGACTTACCTGGATTTTGTTGTTGTTGTTGTTGGGAATGTTATAAATAGCAGTCTGCTGTAAATGTGGAAAAACTTTTAATTAAAGATACAACAAGCCTTCAAATTGCAGTTGGAGGGGGTTGGGCAGTGGCAAATGTTCATTACTAGACTAGTTCTTAAGGAATTGTGGTGGGTTGGCCCTTGGCTGGGGGCCAAACCACACACACCCGCTCACACAGTTCCAGCCCCAACCCAATGATAGGGGAGAGAATTAAAGAGGTAAATGGCAAAGAGGACTCGTGGGTTGAGATAAGGACAACTTAATGACTAAACTACAATAATATTGGAAATAATACTATATACAAATATGCAATGTGATACACAGTGATACTGCATCTCCCCACCTGATGACCAAAGGCCCAGCCCACTCCCGGCTAACAACCCCAGAGGAGGGAGGAAATGGGTGATACACAATGATACTGCCCCCCCCAGAGGCTCAGCCTGTTGCCAGCTAATGATCCCCAGACACCGCACTCACTATTCCCCCAAACGGGGGAAAGGGGGGGGTGGGTACACCGCTCCTGGAGGCACTCATGGAACAGAGATAACACCCCAAGTGTCCCAGGCCGAGAGCTGACCGAAGCAGGGGAAAAACCAGCTAATGATCCCCCCAGAGAGGGAGGATCCCAAAACTCACGGAACGGAGATAACGAGCGACCCGGGCTGAGAGCTAATGGCATCTGTCAGGGGGGGAGAAAAGGCCTTGGGAGAGCGAATGCAGGTACCCCAAGCGAGATGATCTGGAGCCCAGGGGAAGTAAAAAGAGATCTCCTGGAAGGGTCCTCACCTATATACTGGGTATGACGTGCATGGGATGGAATAATTGGTCAGTCTGCTTCTCAGTCTGAACCTAGGAGCAAATCCCAGGCTAGCAGCTGGACTGTGTCTCTTTGCTTGTCTGCTGACCTTGGCAGCAGAGCAAAACATCGGGTCTTTATCAGATTCTCCTGAGCAGGAATCCAAAACATAGCTTCTTGCTAGCTATTTATGAACAGAAGGAAAAAAAAATTAACTCTCTTCTACTTAACCCACGACAGTGAAGGATAGAGAAAAGTAGTGCAAATGGTGCAAGAGAGACTCTACTACTGCAGGAATAAAGGAAAAAGATTTGATATAAAACTGAATTGCTAACAAAGGATGCTGTGAATTATCCTTAAGTTCCTGTACAAAGGTAAATCCCTAAATACTGTACAAATGTGTTAGGGTTTGGGCTGGAGAAACAATGGCAGTAGTTTGTTTCTAATCTTTGTGAATTTATCTGAAGTTTTTTCTGCTTGATGAATTTTAACTTGTGTTAGAACTGCAGCAGTACATTGTTAAACAAAATAATGGTTATTTTAAAATCCACATTGATGTGCTGTGGTTTATTACCCGAAATGTTATTAACTGAATATATATATTTAATATATTTATTAACTGAAAGCATTTCTGTAAAGGCTGTATTTCTGCTCTGCTTTTTGGGTAGGAGGGTTGCTTCTCTTTGAATGGGGAGATAGGGGAGAAGCATGGATGTAGGGTGTGTCTGCATCAGCAGTTCAGTAGAGGGATTTTTCTGATACAAATCTGTGCTGTATGTTATTGGAGCAGTTTACCTCTTGGTGACACAAAGGTTTAGGCAGTGCCTGGGGATGTTCTGTGAATGTACCACTTGCAGCATGGGCTTCAGGTAGGCCCTCCAGTACCTATCTACGCTGTATTCATTGTCAGTGCTATACATAGGCTACAGAATGCCATTGCCAGTATGTGATGTGGATATCCAGTCCTAGGCCCATAAAAGATTGCAGCAAGTTGAACCCAGTTCTTCTCTTTTTGCATTGTACTAGTCAATAATGCAGCTTTAAAGTTAACAAAGATTGTTTTTTGAAGGATGGCAGCTTTGGATAACAAGCTCATTTGGATGCTAAATTTGTAGCCAGTTGTTTTGGGAATCTGTGTAGTCATGAGACAATCTATCTGAATCTTGAAACTGTTTAAAATGTTTCATGTGTCAATAGGCCTGGGTATTATGAAGCAACATGCCCAAGTCTGCTTAAATGGAGCGGTCATAGTAGCTGTTGCAGAAGTATTGCTGTAAGAATAACTGGTGATTCAAAGACAGGAAATAATCTCTGGAATGTATAGGAGGTACACAGAAGTTTGTTAGTTATACTTAGTTGTTCAAATCTTGTACTCTACTCTTTAGAAGAAAAAAAATTGGATTTTCACTTCATCATGGATCCCATCGCCTACCTTCTGAATGAAATAATGAGTGTGCTTATGTATATAAACTGTTTCTGTAGGAAATAATTGCAGTAAGAGTTGGGTTAAGATTCTGTTTACATAAATTCTCCTTTTTTTTAAATTCATTTAACAAACTTTTTATATTTGACAGTATTTGATACAGTTAGAAGAGCTTCTGATGCATGTGTTCTTGCAGATCCTTGGGTGGAAAATACATACTTTTTTGATGTCTACGTTAATGCAATATTTTTACAGCAATTTTTTTAAGAAAGTGTTTTATAGGCCTCTGAGTTTAATAACTGCATCTTAAAATAACTGCTGTCTTTCTGTATTTCTTCACATTGCTTCAAAGCTATTGTTTAATGAGCTCAGGCTTTTCAGTTCCTTATTAAATGCTGTGTTCTCATCTCCTCTATTAATGGAAAGACCATATTCTGAATTTCACTCAGTTTTCTGGGTCATGAAATGCAGAGGACTGTATGCCTTTTTTAGTGCTTTTTTTTTTTTTTTTTTTTTTTTTTTTTTTTTTGTTTTTTTTTTTTTTTTTTTTTTTTTTTTTTTTTTTTTTTTTTTTTTTTTTTTTTTTTTTTTTTTTTTGTTTTTTTTTTTTTTTTTTTTTTTTAGTACTGTTACCAGTGTGGTACCATTGAGTGTGTCTGCAAATAGGATGAGTGGAAACTTTATAGACTGAACTGAATTATTTTTGTTAGTGTCTGTCTTCCATGAGCAGCAGGTTATATTGATTCATTAAAGGGAGAGTCTGAAAATTGCTGTTCCAGGAATTACTGCTCCCAATTTGTAGTGTTTTCCCTCTTTTTGCTGTTGTTCTTCCAAATTTAAATATTTATACTTTGCTAGAAGGAACAAATGCTGACAGCAGCAACTTCTGTATTTAATTAAAATGTAGTGTTCATTTTAGTTTTGCTTAGGTGACAGGTTAATTCATGGTTGCTTTGTGAGCCATGGACGTGGATAGAAGTTCTTCCAGAGCAGGCTAGGGAAATACTTTTATTATGAGCAAGCCCCTTTTACAAAAAAGAATTTGAGTATATGTGGTCTTACAAGAGGGCAGGACAGTCATGGTATGTTCTTTATATATTTGTAGCAGGGGAATGGACTCCCACTGGAAAGTATACAATGTAATGTGTTGACTTCTTTATGTTTCCCTAGCAAAATAGCAATGTAGTCCTGTGGGAGGGTGTGTGTGTTTATCTTACCATGTAGGTACGAAGAAGTCACAAGGGCATGCTTATGTGAAAAAGACTCATCTTCCAGTTGTCCAGTGCGATCTTGTTTTGATGTGAGGTCTTGATTGCATGTTGAAATACATGATCTTTGCACCCTCTTGACATACGTTAAAAAAAAAAAAAATCACTCGATCACCTATATGTTTTTTGTTTACTTATTAGTATATTTATCTGTGTGACACCTTTCACAATGTTCTCTTTCCCCAGGTATTCTTTGCGTGGCTGACCAGTGTCATGGCTTACGTGAATTGGCACTGAACTACCATCTGCTGAGCGATGAGCTTCTGCTTGCTTTGTCTTCTGAAAAACACGTCAGGTTAGAACACTTGCGCATTGATGTTGTCAGTGAAAATCCTGGACAGACTCAGTTCCACACGATTCAGAAGAGCAGCTGGGATGCTTTCATCAAGCATTCTCCTAAAGTAAATTTAGTCATGTACTTCTTCTTGTACGAAGAAGAGTTTGACCCATTCTTTCGTTACGAAATACCTGTCACTCACCTTTACTTTGGAAGATCAGTAAGCAAAGACGTACTTGGCCGTGTTGGGATGACGTGTCCTCGGTTAGTTGAACTGGTGGTGTGTGCCAATGGATTGCGGCCACTGGATGAGGAGCTGATCTGTATTGCAGAACATTGCAAGTATCTGTCAGCCGTTGGCCTAGGAGAATGTGAAGTCTCTTGCAGTGCCTTTGTTGAGTTTGTGAAGATGTGTGGTGGTCGTCTCTCTCAGCTTTCTATTATGGAGGAAGTTTTGATTCCTGATCAGAAATACAGCTTAGAGCAGATTCATTGGGAAGTCTCAAAACATTTGGGTAGAGTCTGGTTCCCAGACATGATGCCTACATGGTAAAGTCCTTAAAAGACTTTGGGGCTGATGGAATAGCACCTTAAACTCAAGCTTACCATATTGAAATTTACTGTATAAGCTTATTTAATACTATAGTTTTTACTGTGAGTTACTTCATTATTTGATTGTAAAATTAATTTTTAATTCAAAGATGATTTATGAAATACAGATTCAAAAATAGAAATCATGGATAGCTCAAAAACCTGTTTTCATCCAAACAAAAATCTGTTTTCTGATTTAGATTTGTTCTTTTTCATTGACAGTGACTTCAAACTTTGGAAATAAAAATGTATGTAAAAATATTGAAAATTACCTGCAAAATAACAGTTTTAATATGCTGTCCTTGTTTGATTTAGACATTACTATTGAACACTATCAGGTTTGATCTTATAAAAGCAAACCACAATTTGTTTCTTTAACAAATTGCACCTACCAAAATTGCATGTTTCTGTTGCAGACTGTAGCATTTCTAAATCCAGTCACCAAGATGACAAGATTATAAGGAGTATTTAATAGGCTGTGACATGTACACGTTCTTTTATATTAAAGTCATAAAAGGCAAGAGCAATACATAATAATACAGTTTAGACAATTAAAATATAAAGTTTGCTACCTTATTCAATAGATTATTAGAGCCACCTAAAATGTATTTAGAGTGCAAACAAGTAGTGCAAGCTACCAGACGTAGTGTGGGATTTTTTGCCTCTATGCATTTTAATGTAGATTGCTCATGGGGTCTCAGATCTGTGTCTAAACCTGTTTTAAGGTATTTTATGTCTAGCTCAGGAAGCGAAAGCATTCTGGGGAAAAATGTAGATACATTGTATTTAAAAACACATCGGAGTTAATGAGCTTTTGTTGCACATTAACTGGTTTTGCAGCATACAGTTAGATGGAATAAGGTACAGTTTATTAAATGAACCCTGCAGTGTTAAATGTGATGACATGGATGTGAACAGTGTGAGACAAAGTTAAAATTTGAATGGTGACTAACAACTTTTTAACAAAATCTTAGACCTTTTGGCTGCTTTCGAGAGAAATTACATTGTAACAGTTGCTTAAGCTGTACAAACTAATTGTATATTGTAAATCTGTTTCAGAAATGTTTATGTATAAAGTGAATGTTTGTTAGATTATCATTTTGTATACCTTTAATTCGGCTAGTTCAATCATTTCATAATATTTAAAAACTGAAAAGCAGTAAACATGCGTGAAGTAGACCAATAGGCAAAAATTTGGTTTAAATATTTGGTAAATCAGTTTTATTGAAGAAGAAAGTTTTTAGTTTGTAAGTGGTGTAGGAAGCATATTGCCTGTGATCTGAATGTGGCTTGTGACTCCCATTTCTTACCACCAACAGTTACGTTATTTTCTCTTCTGCATTACTGATCGGTAACACTAAAGTGTTCACGTGACTGCTGAATGTGTTTGAAAGGTGCAGTCAGCCACCAGCAAGGCAAAGTGCTCCAGATGTCAGCTCTATCGAACTTAGCTGGTGGCTTCTTCTCATTCGAGCTGTACAGCTAGTTCTGGTAATAAGCAGATTTTATTACTTTCTGATTTCAGTAATGTTTATCCAAATGTATAGTTCAAGTGTAATACACTTACAAGCATATTTAAGTTCATAACTATATTTTGAGCAAACAATGTTCAGTGAACTGGATATCTTTATAGGGGAGTTGTATGTTTCTGTAGAGCTTTGATTTAAAAATTGCATTATATGAAACACAGTTTTTGTATTAGAGTTTGTTAATGTAATACTATAATTTGCTTTTATTTGTATAAAAGGTGTCAATATATTTAGTCTGTAAAAGTAAAAAATCTCAGTGTGTTTTTTATATTCTGACTCTTGGAATTGCCTTTGTGGTAAAGATGGAATAACACTACCAATCTGGAGAAGAGAACATGCTTTCACTAAATTAATGTGTGAAGTTTCTAGTAAGGCAGCTAAAACCTTTTGGGACCTTGACTGCTGGTGTCCTGATGTTGAAAAGGTAAGTTGGTTAGTTGCTGCTTACTTAAGTTGTTGCTTACTGCTGTGGCAGTAGGAATAAGTGAAAGCCAAGACACAGCTTAAACAACAGAGTTGCCTCTGTCTTGGTTTCAGCTGGGACAGAGTTAACTTTTTTCATAGTAGGTAGTTAAGAGGCTGTGTTTTGGATTTGTGCTGAGGAGAAGGCTGATAACATACTGATGTTTACAGCTACTGCCAGGACAGTCGAGGACCTTTCAGCTTCTCTGTTGTGCCAGTGTCTGCAGGTGCAGGAGAAGCTGGGAGGCAGCACAGCCCCAGGTACTAGCCTAGGATTTGATCTTAGGTTTAGGACTGAGATCCAGATTGGCCAATGGTATATTCCACATAATGCACATCAGGGCCGGTATATAGATGAGGCTCTGTCCAGATGCGCTCTCTCTTGCTCCAGGTTGTCTCCCTCTGGGTTGCCCCTCTCTCGGGCTTGTCTAGTTCTCTTGGACGCTCAGGCTCTTATTTCCATTCTGGGTTTGCAGTTTCAGGACTCTCCCTGCTCTGGCATCGTTAGCCGGGAACAGGCTGAGCCTTGGTCATCAGGTGGTGAGCAGTATTGCTGTGTAGCACTCATTTGTATATATCAATTATTATCATCATTATTACTTTCAATATTATTGTAGTGTAGGTATTAAATTGTTCTTACCTCAACCCACAAGTCTCTTTTCCCTTAACCCCTTTAATTCTTTCCCGGCATCCCCGGGAGGGGGGAGGGTGAGCAAGCGGTGTGGTGTTTCACTGCTAGCCAGGGTGGAATGACAACACCCTGCCTTCTGGAATTCATGTCTTTGAGGCCCAGTGTTCTGCTTCTGACAGACCTTCGTCAGATCCTGAGATGGGGAGCATGTTAGCAGCTGAAGGCTTTTTGCTTTGCCGTAGTGGAACTGCAAGGTAACTGACTGGCTGGCCTCTTCTGAGGTCTCTGTCTTGTATAGACTTGGAAAAGTCCTTTGTAGATGCAACACAGTATCATAACTTGAAAGCAGTTGTGTCTCTCTTCCATTGAAGGTCAGCAGCTTTTATACATCAAACCACTTACAGCATCCTTAGCTCAAACAATCGAGCTATAAAACAAACTTCAGGAAAAGTTCAGTGCTACAGGCCTCTTTATATTTGGAGTACACCTGACTAAAACTTAAACTTTGTCACATTACTTCAGAGATCTGTCTTCATCTCTGGACAGTCAGGTTGGTTGTGCATGTGTTGAGGAAGCTGATTCAGGATCCTGTTGACTACACCAATTTGTTGCGGAATTAGTGGTTTAGATCACTTAAAGAATCACTATCAAAGGTATTAGCAAAAATAGTTTTAATAGGAATTTACAAAAGTGCGACTTAACAAAGTTCGATGGCAAGGTTTGCTCCATTACTTACTACATAGAAGAAACATACAAAGGAAAATCAAGTAAGAATTGAGCTAGTATGATTGGAGATGCAAAAGGGTAAGGGAGACCCTCCTGTGGAGTCACGAGGTTCACAATAGAACCCCTTGCTCTCTAAACTCCTTACAGAGCCTAGGTGTGGTTGAGTCCAATCTTAGTTCCAGACTTTGTCATTGGTTTTATGTCCAAGGGTAGAAATACAAAGAATAGGGAACACCCTCCCATTGAGTCACAAGATTGAGACTGGACTCTCTTTCTTTCTGAACTCTGTATCAGAGAGGAGTCTTAGGTGCAGCTGGATCCAGACTTTGTCCTAGACTTTCTCAACAGTTTATGTCTAATGGCCTACAATGTTTAAATAATTAACATCAAGTAACTACATTGATTGGTAATGTTTCATCAGCCATTAATAAAGCATGCTATCAGTCTCTTATGGAGGATCTGGAGCAAGTAAGGGATCTTTGTGCCTTGGGTGAGAAAGATTTGCTTGGTCTCAGGAAAGGAATCTCAACACTTGAGAGGTGTCCCTGCTCAAGGAGAGAGTTACCTGGTGTGCAGTTGATTCAAGGAGAGCTTAAATTAGGCTCTTCCAAAGATCTGCCACAGGTAAAAAAAGTGTTTTCTGCTTTGAGGAGCAACCTTGAGAGATGTCCCAACTCCAGGGGAGATCACTGCCATGCAGCCACGCTGCCTATCAGGGAGAGATCAAAGAAGGCTCGCTTAGGCTGCCATATTTATGGAATGAAGTTGTTGGGTTGTAGTCAAATTACATGCGATGGAAAGGTATGGAAGAGACTCCTTGTACCCACAACTTTGTTCCTTGATAAAGGAGTCTTGGAAAAGCCAGCTACTATTGAAGCGTCAGTCACACGATTGGTGTTCCAAGCTCATATACATCAATGCTCACTGTGTCACTCTCCTCCTTTGTGGGTTTTCAAGAGAACAGACTGAAAGCAGAGGAGTTCACAGCCCAGCTATGGCTTGGGCCTTTTATCTCCTCCAGACCCTGCACCTAACCACTGCCAGTCTCATCAAGGGGTCGAGCACACCCATTACAGCATTGAAAGGTGAAAATAAGTGCTGCTGATGTATTTAAAACTGGAGCATTGATTTAATGAAAAAAAAAAAAAAGTGAAATCTTAAAGGGACTCAGAACTTCAGTGTCTGGAGTTCAGACGATAAACTGTGAATTTAATTAATTTTCCTAAAATACAGGTGTTGTAGAAAAAAGTTCCTTGGAGAGATGACTGAAGTTTTAATAGAATCAAAACAAGGACAGTGAAACCACAATTAACCTCAGATGTTCTGTATGTTCATCCTTTTTGTTAGGTTTCTCGTGTAGGCTCACATCCACTGCTGGCTGTTTTAAGTCATGCTTTAGAGACTGTGGCATGCTTTCTGCTCCATCTTCTGCCTGTGTGTGGGATTTGGCTACCGTTACCTGTGTACTTGTGGCATTTCCAGTTCTGTAGGGCTCTTCTACATGCCCCCACGATTAGGGAAAAAGAATTACTTTGGTGTCCAAGCTCCCTAGGTTCCACGTGAAGACAAACTTGTACCATACTGTAAAGGAACAGCACTGTCAGGCTGAGCAGAGAACCTCTTTTACTGACCTGGAGAGTGCACAACTCACCCCACCATGGCATCTGCTTGAGGCTCTGAAAAGTCTCTAGCTGCATCAGTGCTACAAGCTTTGTGACAGATGCTAGATAAGAAGCTTCTGGGGCTTCCACTGGCTTGGTTTTATGTTCCTACTTCCCCTTCAGAGCTTCGGACACTGGTTTTGAGATTGAGGCATTTTCCTGAGAGGATAAATATGAACACAACAATGCTGACAGGTTCAAAGTCAAAAACATACATCAACCAGAACACAACTGAGCTTGTTACTCCCCTTGATCTTCCATAATGCTTCCTGGATTACCTTTGTGGTGGGTAATATGGAGAATCTGAAACTCTGCTGGTTAAAGCACAGGCTTGTGACTTGGCTTGCAAAAAGTCTTTCAAGTTGAGGAAGAAGGTTGTTTCACCCAACAGTGCAACTAACTATGAGCTTTCCCTGGCAGAACAGAGGTGCTCTCATCACTTCATTCACAGAATCACAGAATTAGAGATTGGAAGGGACCTCAAAAGATCATCTAGTCCAATCCCCCTGCCGGAGCAGGAACACCTAGATCAGATCGCACAGGAACGCATCCAGGCGGGCTTTGAATGTCTCCAGAGAAGGAGACTCCACCACCTCTCTGGGCAGCCTGTTCCAGTGCTCTGTCACCCTCACTGTAAAGAAGTTTTTTCTTATATTCAAGTGGAACCTCCTGTGTTCCAGCTTGAACCCATTGCCCCTTGTCCT
>VZTO01022370.1:0-46055 GCA_013400615.1 Syrrhaptes paradoxus
ATGCTCCAGAGGGGAGTAAATTGTTAGCAGGACTGAGCTGGGAGCGTGGATCTCTTACAGGGGTGGTGTGGAGGATCAGGGCTAGTGTCCCCACCTTCGGTGTTGGGGTATATAAGGTGGGCTGCAGATAACACACTGTAAAACTTCAGTGCCATCCAAGCAAAGCCTCTTACCTTTTCAGATGGTGCTACACTGTGATGACTGGGCTTTGTTGCCATGCGTCATAGGAAGAGAGGCTGAAACTTTGTGTGCCTGGCACAGATTAGTTTAACAGAGAGCTAAACTCTTGTCCGAGGCTCTATATAAGAGGTTTAGAGATCCCTGCCATGAGGAAAGAAACAAATGTAAGGCAGCTTGCTCTCAGATTATTTTTTATAATTAGCTTTGTTATGCAGTTATGACAGAATCTAAGAGTTGTATGAATCAACAGTAGAAAAGGCAAGGAGTCAGGAGGTCTGTTAATCTTCTATCATCTGCCAGCTGTCCAGTGAAAACACTCTTTTGTGTGGTGTTAGGAGGTCTGGATTAGTCATTTAACACCTGCAGGCAAAAATGTTGTACAAGAACATGTGAAAATCATTAGAGCAAAACTGTCCTGACGTCTGTGATTGGAAAATGTAGACAGCATAAGAATGGAATTAGATGGATTCAGCTGTAGCTTGCACGTCTTTTTAAGAATGCAGCTGACACGACTCAGACCAACAATTAAGCAAGTAGCAAATACTTAAGGGGCATTTGTGTGCTCTAAGTTCATATCCAAATTACATTGGAAGACCAGGTTTCCGGAAGGATTAAGCATTCACAGTACTGGGTGATTTAGAATAGAATAGCTCTGTCATGAATAGATTTATATATTAACTAGGCATGTTTGTGATTAAAAAGTATTGTCTGAAGTTCTATGGCCATTTAAAAGTGATCTCATATGGTACACTGACAACCTAGGAGCTGAAGTAAATCATAACTACACATATCATTTTACTACTTCATTGATTTTTTAGCATTTATGGTGCTCTGCTTAATACTTATTTAAAAAAAAATAAGGTGTTGAGTCAGCTTCAGAAAACAGATACGACAAAGGTAGGTATTCTAGCAGAGGTGATGTTCTAGCAAATGCCTTCAATGCTTAAAACTTAATTTTTCAAAGTTGTTAACTCTGACTTGGAGTTTTAAACAGAAATTTTGTTATAATCAAAGCATAAAAATTGGAGGTTAAAATCAAAGTCTCATCTTCGGACTTGCTTTTGTTTTATGTATTTTGCTTTATTTTTAAACTCTTAAGGAATTGATCTTGTCTTTTTAGTTAGAGCAATGCTTATGGATACTAATAAAGATGGAAAGTGATTTAACAGATGTTTACTGTATTTTATATGTAAAAAGTAACATCAGCAAAAACTCTGCCTCCAGTTTTATTTTAATGTAAAATGCCCAAGATGATAAGTTAATTGGATAAAACTAACCATATCTAACTTCTAAAACACACCGTCAATAATTAGAACTGATAATCGGCGCTGGTCTTAACACAGATGTGCTGGATGGTGTGATTAAACACTTTGCATTCCTTTTTCTGTCTTAAAAAAAATGTGACTTCCATTTTAGGTTCAAATTATCTCCTTCTGATAACTAGTCTCTTGCAGAAAAATAAACATGTCTGAGCTCAATTGATCCTTTAACCTTAGGATTTCTGGAGATATAATCCTTGCTGCCTTGCTGTCTGAATTCACAAACAAGCTGTAGATTTTCTGTTGGCATTTTTGACAAATTCAGGAGTTCAAAACCTGTACAGTGATCTTACTTCTAAATTCCTGATGATAAACTGAGATAAAGGTTTTGAACACTTATCACTAGTGTAGCGTGTTCATGGTGTGTTTTTTATTTTTGTGTTTTGTTTTGGTTTTTTTGTAGACCACTAAAGCATTCCTTCCCAAGATGCTGGAAATGAATCATGGACACATTGTGACGGTTGCAAGTTCCTTGGGATTGTTCAGTACTGCTGGAGTGGAGGTTTGTTAGACTGCAATTAGCAATAAATTTGTCACTTCTTGCTTAGGATGAGCTTTTTTGTATTATCAGACAGAGAAAATAAAATCAAATCTTCGAAGATACCTGGAAGTTATGGTGTTGAGTACCATATCAACACATGGCTCCCTGTGAGTGGGATCTGCAGGACTCCAGCAGCCACCATATTCACTTACTTTGCAGGTGGACTTGCCACTTAGAGTGAAAACCTAGGATGGCTAAGGATTTCAGGAGGCTAAATGGTCTTTGAATTACCTGATAAATTTAGGAACCTGAAAGATGCCCACCTACCTACTCCTGTCAAGATCTTCAGTGCTAAGCTTGACGCCAAAGGCACAGTTTTCAAAAGTGATGTTTTCTGTTTCCTGTTTCTTTGAGGAAATGGCTGCCAGCCTTCCCTCCAGAATATGTCTCACCTGCTTTACTAGGCTCCCAGTTATAAGCATTAGGTTGTCTAGTTGCTAGCAGTTGTTTGAGAACACCAGTTTGTGAGATTTGTTTGGTACATAAAACTAGGCTAGGATTAGAGCCCATTATCTTGCTTTTTGGGTCATTAGCACAAACACAAATGTGAACAAAAAGCATTCAGTTAGTGAAAATTAATGTGTCTAATGGAATAATGGTCATATTGCTCCATAAACATAGTCTTATTTGCATATAGGTAAGGCTCAATCCAGGACCTTAAACTGGAGTGTTTCATAACAGAAATGAATGAAGGTGGTGTAACTTAAGGCTTTTTACAGTGTTCATTGTCTTGAGAAAATTACAAAGAATTTCCTAGACTGTGGGTGTGACCACCAGCAGAGGTGGACATATCCAGCAGAAAACTCAAATGCTACTGCTGTCTATGCAATTAGTTTTTTAATATTGTTAAACTTAGTATTTTTTACTAGATATACAAGCTATATCCTTTTCTGAAAATTAGATATCTTCTGTTGAAACTAACCTTAAAAATAAAGAATTTAAGATTTTTTACACCTATGCCCTGCCAACTCTTCAAGCTTTTTCAAATCTCAGCCAAGGCAGTATTAGGTATCTAAGTCCTTTGTTGTAACATTTAGTATTAAGCAAACTGGTAATTGGAGTAACTTGCCTTGTGAGCCTGCTTGATTTAAAGACTTGAATCCAAGGTAATATCCTCCTACATTCACATTTCCTGCTTTCATGATTCTGTGCTAATTGCCTCAAAAGTAAATTAGTTGATGTGATGCTCTATTCAGTGGGTGTCTTTTGTTGTTGCTTTGAAAAATCTTTGCAGAATCACTTCAGATATGCTTTGGCTTTCAACATAATTCATATCTGTCCTTTTAAGTTGCCTTTTTTTTTTTTTGCCTTGTTCATTGCCAATACAGGATTATTGTGCCAGCAAATTTGGAGCTGTAGGTTTCCATGAGTCTTTGAGCCATGAGTTGAAGGCTGCTGAAAAGGATGGAATCAAAACAACTTTAGTCTGCCCTTATCTTGTAGATACAGGAATGTTCAGAGGGTGCAGGATCAGGTGAGTAAAACTCTTCTCCTGTCCTGCATTTGTGGTGTCATAAAAGTACTTGAAGGTAGCTAAACTGCTACTATAAAAATTAAAATAAATATTATCTCTGCTTGAATATATGTTAGTGTAATCTGTAATTCTGACTCAAAATAATGACTTTCTGAATTCCATATCTTCTGTCCTTTTGCACTTAGGCAATAAAAGTTTTGAGCTATAGTCTTTGTAACTGAACAGTGAATATAAAGAAAAGGGAATCTTTGTCCCTGCTGAGGCATTCCAAAGACAATGAGTTAATGAACTCTTCACTGAGGTTTGCAGTCCTTTGTATATTGTATTAATTTGTCATAATCAAATATTTCAGAAAAGAAATTGAGCCTTTCCTTCCACCCTTGAAACCAGAATACTGCGTGAAGCAGGCTATGAGAGCTATCCTTACAGACCAGCCAATGATCTGCACACCTCGCCTCATGTATATGGTCACCTTCATGAAAAGGTAAGAGCTGAAATGCCCGTTTGTTGGCAGTAGAATCTACAGAATAGTAGTAAAATCCATGATCATGACCACTTTCTGGATGTGAACACTCCTCCCCTCACAGGCCATAGGTACTGTATTGTTAGAATTCGTAAGTCTCTTTCTTGGCTTGCATGAGCATAGGTTGCTTACTTGGGAAGCTCCGTAAAACTAAGATCCTGTGTGTTATGCATCCATGTTTTACCCTTCTGATGTCTTCCATTCTCCTTAGATTCCTAATTTATTTTCAACAGACTTTTCTTTCCATTGTTTGGGTTTCTCTTTAGTAATGGGGCATGAGGCAGCTTCCAGCAACAGAACGTCTAGCTGTTTGTCTCTAGAGCCAGTGTGTAGGAGGCCCTGCCTGCAGATTCTCTGGGACTTGCACAGATGTGGTAGATAAACTGAAAATCTGAACATTCAGAACCAATTTTAGGAGTCTAAGTTTGGAGAAAGGGCTATTTAAAGGAATTACGTCCTTTGTCCTGTCTAATGCACTACAGGTTCTGGATGGGAACCCTGTTTAATCTGTAAGCAGGCTGACACTTCAATGATGCAGGGTAATACAGCAGTTGGCTCAATTCCACTGATGCAACATCACTTGCAATCTAGTTTATAGAGAACAGTTTCACAGCTGTCTGTGGGGTGTTGGTTTTTTGTTTTTGTTTTTTTTTTTAATCTGTAGTGTGTAGGACAAACCTTTAAAATGTAGCATTGTCTTACATCCCTTATGCGAGGGATGGTTGAAGCTGAGAACCTTGGTGATTTTTATTCCACATACAAGGCAGAAGTCCTCTTCTGCCCAAGTCTCTCATGGTGGACAGAATCACCAAAGAGTAAAGGAGCCTTCAGCGCTCACAATCTTTCCTGGAAGAGAGTATGTATGTGTCTCTTCTGACAACAAATCAAGGCCACTGTCAGCATCTTTAAGAACTATCTTCTTCAACCAGAAGCTCAGAGGGTGCTTCAGTGCTCTTTGCACAAGTAAAGTGCCTTATGCAGCAACAGTCACATCAAAGGCCCTTTGAGTTGTCTTGTATTCAACACTTTAGCTTCCAACAGGGAGATCAAAGCTTCTGCATAATCCATGCCCCAGGCAGCAGTACGTAGATCAAAGGCTCTCCAGTGGCTACTGCACAAGCAGTACTACTGGCAGAGAGGACACCTGTACCAGTGACATCTACTTAGTGCTTCAGTAGTCATGACTCCTACTGGCTGTATTCTGTGATTGCTTTACACTGAGTGAGGGTCTGCCACTATTTCTAGGGTCTGAGGAAACCCCATCTTAGTCCTTCACTAGAGCCTGTGAGTATTATACTTGAAATAACAGCATATGTCGTGGATGTGGGAAGGAGAGGAGGACCGATAGCCAGGTATCCATCACATAGTCACCTCTTGGAATTTTATCTTGAGAAGGAAAAAGGAAATTGCTCTCTTTAATTTGGACCTCTCTTTTTGAGGATGGATGATTGAGTTTAGAATATAAGTCACGGTTGTTAGATATCTGGTGATCAACGAATGGCATCAACTAACACTAATCCAACATTAAAGAATATCTTAGAATGTCTGATGACCTCTGCTGATGGGGCTTTGCGCAGATGCTTTACTTTTAGTAGGCCTTCTGTGATGCCCTTGCCCTGCCCCCTGCCTCCCTTTAAAACAAGCTATCACAGTGCTTGTGAAGAAGCAGCAGGCAATCTGGTCTAGCTTAGAGGCATGTGAGTAAGTAGCTGCTTCTTTCTTTCTGCTTGCCTGTGTGGTTAGGACTCTAGAATTTCAATTTTCTCTGTGAAATAGAAGGCTCTCCAATAGCTATTATGTTGCTTTTAAGGAGACCAAGTACATAGTGTAAGCAGAGGTTTTGTTTTATGCTCTTTTAACAGTTTTATAACCTCTTTTTCACAGTATTCTGCCCTTTGAAGCAGTTGTATGCATGTACCGGTTTTTGGGAGCAGACAAGTGTATGTACCCTTTCATTGCTCAAAGGAAACAGGCTACAAACAACAATGAAGCAAAAAATGGAATTTAACACTGTTTTGGATGGACTAACATTTAGAGGTGAATACAATAATGTTACATTACTGAATTCTGAAGTGTGCTTGCATCTGACAGATGCAAATATCAGCATCTTACTGTGGCATTCTCTTGGGTCCTAAACCTGTGTATTGAACTCTAAAAATCAATGTTTTTTTATATACTGTAAATAAAACTGACTAGAGTACTTGGAAAATGCGATAGGTAAGCAAAGTGAGTTTACAGTGTAGCTGCCACCATTGTCCTTTAGAATATCACTGTGTGTACAGTAAGCTAGTCATACTGCTTTTTGTAGGGATGCACTGTGTGATATCCCTTCCTCAGCTTGCCAAGGTTTATCAGAAATGTCTCCAACTAGAAGATGCAGTGTTTCAGAAATTGTTTGTCTTTCCCTTTGTTATTTGGGAAGGAGGAGAGAAGGAAATCTTGAAGTTTAAGCTACTTCTCATGACCTTTTAGCAAATTCAAGGACAGTTTCTGAATGCATCTCTTCACTTGTTCACCCAAGCTCTCTAAAGGACACATGGCCAAATTGTGGTGTAATTCTCTTTGTAGAAATTGTGTGTGTTCTATTTAAACAAAGATAAAAGAAATTTGTAAATCTCTGCCGATTCAAAGGCAAGTGAATGTCTCAAATACTCTCAGAGCAAACTTGTACTGGGCATCTGGTTTTCTAGGAATGCAGTTAGTGATTTAAACTGACTTTTTTCAAGTCACTTGATTTTAAATGTGCTCTGTTCTATTTCCCTCTATATATCAGAGTCCAATCTAATATTATGGACTATATGTTTCTTTTCTTCCTCCTCATTCTTACTTCCGACAGAGTTCTCCCACCCCCCGAGGAAGCTGTTGCATTAAATTTCTGTAACTGGACTTGTGCCTAAAACACAAAGCAACTCAGCTGAGATACAAACTGTTTATGTAAGTGCTGGTCATATGCCAATTATTAGCAAATTAAAAATAGAATAATGCCTGATGCAATTCTACAAGTGGAATAAGGAAGGGTGTAAAGATTTTTTTTTGTTGTTGTACTCACATTGTGTAACAGCAGATGACATTTTTACAGTATTTTTTTGTAAAACAAACAATTTTGTGCCTTGAATAATTTGGTAATCTGTATTAGTGAAGCATTGTAAAAGTGAACTACTACCTCTGTATCTTAATGTATACCATCCACTTGTAAACTACTATCAGACAAATTGTGATTAATTTTTTAGAATGTCTTGTTAAATAGTGACCAATGCCTGTGGTTATTAAAGTGAGCCACCTTTTCCTTAAAACACTGATTGCAATGCTTCCTTGAAAGACTAAACTAGTGCAAACTACCTGTGCGTGTTCCATAGCTCTTTAGTATCAACACAGTTCAAATATTTTTTGCCCAGTTTCTATACCCACTTTGTCAGCTACATGGTTTACAATGTAATTTCTTAAGTTTATCAGTAAGTACTCTGAAATTAGGCTTTAAGAGCGGACAGTGTTCTCTATTTTGTAAACTCATTGATGAAGTAAGAATATCGGTTTTGGTTTTCTATGGAGCTTCATTCAGATCTACATGAAAATGACCTGGTGTGTTTTAATGAATTAAAAAGTAAATGTAGTTTCAGTACAGATGCAGTTATTACTACATATATATACACATGCAAAAAATAGCAGTATCTGTGTGTAGAAGAGTGTTAACTAAGCGTGTTTAGAAATTAGTCTAAAGTAGAAGAAACTGTTTACATTAATCCTTACTCCAAATTCCACGTTCTTTTGAAAAAGCCTCTTAATGACTTCCCCGGGGCTAAATGAACTTCCATATTCTTACAGCAATGTCACTAAAAGCAAGTACAGCAAATTTCATTCTATTCCATAACATTATTTTAATGCACATTTGTTTTTCTAAGATGTCTCTATATTGCTGTCTCAGACTAAGAAGCAACTTTTAAAATTTTATATATTGATATTCAAGACACATTAACCTGACAGAAGAGGAAAAATAAGAAGCTTACCAGTAATATCAAGTTTCTATAAAGCATCATGCTAATTTACAATTATTATAGATTTACTTATAAAACAAGTTTCAGGGCTTGTAGAGTTCTAATTTAATTATTGAATACATTGTCATCCTGATTTCTCTGAATTTTACGACCATTCGAGAAATATCATGGTCCAACTCAGTTCTTGAACTGTGTGGCTGAGGGGTGGCTCGTGACTGGTGCACTCTGTGAGCATGTTTCTAAGACTTGTTCCAACCCTTAAATTTCATTTGCTATTCAAAAGTCAATTAGATACTTTTAGAGAAAGGGGTTACCAGATACCTTGTAGATTTGGTGAGAATTGCCTATGTACTTGTGAGGAGGATCCTTGACGCTGTTTTTTGTTGACTTGATGGCTTCCCACTTGGATGGGTGGCTCCTACAAAGCAGGAAGAGAAGACTTGTGACTGAGGACTGAGTAGAAACTGGGGTTTCCCCTGTTTAGATTACCCTAAACTGCTGCAAATACCACAGGATGCTGAGAGTTTTTCCTTTAACACTATGATCAGAAGCTGTGAGAATTACTGTGTCTCTTCAGGGTTGTCTACACACCGATTGGCTGATAGACTGCATTATGTCAGCACAAAGCCAGTGCAACTAGTAACTTGGTGTAGGAACCTTTCCTTTCATTCTTTAGGATGGTGCTGCAAAAGTTTACTGTTACACCCAGATGAGCTAATATGGGTGCACCTCTTGGTATCTTCCTGTTTTTGTCTTGCTGTGACAAGCAGATGGGATAGGCAGCTGATGGAAGTTATCTCAGAAAGCTCCTATCTTAATAGTGCTAAGCTTGTAGTTGTGTAAACGAGGTGTTTGAATATCATTCTATAGCACTCTACTTCCCAGTAAGCAGGACAAATCACACCCTTATCTTGGCACATCTACAGTGGTGCTCTGGGATTAAGAGTCAGGGGAGAGAAATCCACATTACCTGATTTAAGGACTTGGGATTTTTTAGCATGTTTTTGTTGTATTCCTGTCTGGTGATCAGATACTTTCACAACACAGGAGCTGGCTGCTTTCACGCTACAGAAGATGTCTGGATGACTACTTCAGACATTATTATCTGTGCTTGGTCAGAGGAGTGGTACCTTACGGGTTTGTATGTGTTCTGTTCAAACCAAAGCTCAGAAGCAGTGAAGTAACTTTTCCTTCTCTGAGAAATAAACTTCCTCACATTTGTGCAATGGTAAGTATATGTGCATAGACAGCTACTGCAATAGAACTGGCTTACCTTGTGGTAGCTTATTCCTGGGTTTACACTTTGATAATTTGTCTGTGCATTTCCCATGTAAATGTCTACACAAACAGTTCTTTAGCACCAGGCTTTTTCTGGTGCTGCCCAGAGACAAGGCAAGAGGCAGTGGGCACAAACTGAAACACAGGAGGTTACTTCTGAACATTGGGAAACACTTTTTCACTGTGAAGGTGACCAAGCACTGGCACAGGTTGCCCAGAGGGGCTGTGGAGTCTCCATGGAGATATCCAGAAGTCATCTGGACGTGGTCCTGGGCGACCAGCTTTGGGTGGTGCTGATTCAGCAGGGGATGTTGAACAAGATGACTTCCAGAGGTCTCTTCCAGCCTCAGCTGTTCTGTGATTCTTCTAGAAAAAAAAAGAGGCCTGGTTGCTGGTTAGTAGACATGGTATGAACGTGAATTAACTTTTTTTATGAGCTTGACCATGTAGGAAGGAAATGTAATCTGAATTCCCATCTCCTATACCCACCTCCTATGTGGACAGTCTCAATGGGCAATAAAGCCTGGATTAAGCTTGTTAACTTTATATAGCTAAATAGGAGCCTGTAAACAAAAACTTTCCCTCCATCCATATGACAAGGTGTCTGGGGAAGCAAACTTACCTCTGTAAATCTGAGCTGTTCTCCAAGTGAGTATTCCTTCTTTTCCATTGCCTAGTCTTTAAAAAGAATCTGGGGTCGCCAGTTTCTAAACTGTGTACCCATTAAGTAATCGGAGTGAGAGAAGTCAAGTTTGGCCTTCAAGTATCTTTGCTTTGGTGTTAGTAGTTTCTCATAATCATGTACTTGTTGGTTGTTTTATATATTAATTCAGTTGCAGCTGGGAGCACACAAGCTAGATACCCAATATAGTGCAAATTGTTCTTTCCCGCACGCCCCATTAGGCCTGTTTGGGTGGTGTATGTAAAGCTGTCGATGCACACTAAGTGCATGCTTTTAACTTACATCATACTGACTTGTGCAGAGTACCTCTTAGTGAGGTAAGCTAACCAGGAACAATACCATTTTACTTCATAATAAATAAATAATTTAGGAGCAATCATTTTTCTTTACATTCAAACACCATCATTGTCTGTCATAACTTTTGTGTGTAGACAAAATCTGACAAGCCTTGTCTTCAAGAGCAACTTGGGAAAAGTCGTAGGAATCAAAGCTGTGCAGCAAATGCACATAAATTAAAGGATTAAGCCATGGACTGCTGTGGTTCTAAATGTGTGCATCTGCACAAGAGTTTAACACATATAAAAACATTAACTTAACCTCTGAATTTGATTCCTAATTTTTCTCCATGTTTCTGAGTAGACAAGTCCTAAGGATCTGTTCAACAAAAACAGATGATCGTAACGCAAGTGGTAGTCCGGTAAGTTATTTAGCCTCAGAGTGTGTTGCTGTCCATTAATGCTTTAAACCCAAGTTTTCCAACTTTGGGGGTCTGCTCGCTTTTCCATTGTTGCCAAGTTCATACCCCATGAACAGGAAATAAAACTGTCTGTCACAGAGTTAAAGTCTTCTAACAGCCCCTGAAGCAGGGAGTTAGGCAGAACTGGTTGATGAGGGCACCTGATTTAAGGCTAACTTTTTCATGAAGCTCCTAACCCTAAATTCTGAGTGTTTAGTCACACAGCTTCTCCCCTCCCTTGCAAAAAAAGCTGGGAAGTCTAGGGACAGTCCCCAGCAAACTGTATGTTTTATGTAGTTACATAAAATCCGAAAACCTGGTATCATAAGTAGCCTGTCATGTTTCAGCCTGGCCATTAAATGCTGATGTATGTAATGACAGAAAGTATGGCTTTATTGTGCCATCAAAGAAAAGAAGAAATTCATACTAACTTTATTTAAACATAGTTTAAGTGGACAACCCAAATGTTTAAAATAATTTTAGAAGTAACATTCCAGTTTACTTACTTATCTATCTGCTTAATGCTGACAATAAACAAACAATTTGTTTCTTCCACAAAAAAAAAAAGCTTTTGAGCTAAATGAGGAATGTGCAGAAGCCAGGATCAGATGTTTGTGTGAGTGTGTGTGTGTTTGTCCGTAAGTTAAATTGGCAGGATGTTTGTTTCCCTTTTCCTAAACAGGGCAATTGTAGCTCTTAGCCAAGCAGACGCAATGTATTTTGAAAAAATGAAACCTTTAAACACGTCTCTGTCTGTACAGGCTGACCAATCTGCCTTCAAAATATTAGCCTGTTCTGACTGAAAGCATTACAGCAAACAGTGTGCCTGAGGCAGTGTATATGGCACTGGGGTAACTGGAGCCTTTCTTTCCCAATCCAATTATCCATAAAAGCTGCTGTGGCAGTGAGACATAGGGACTAGTCAGAGCTGAGCCACTAGGAAAGCTAATAGCTGTATCAAGGGACAGGTTTTTAGCAGGAGAGGAAGAATGGCGTGCTAAGGTGGCTCTAGGGATCTCCCCTCCATACCCCACACTAGCAGCTTCTGTTGCAGAGTGTGTGCATGCAGAGCGTGTGCGTGCACAGTGTCCCACTCGTGTGCTGACATCCAGCCCTCCCTTCTCATCGCAGGGTTCATCGATACATGTCCCTGCTCAAAAGTTATTCTGGAATAACTGTGCTTAAGTGTGTGCCTGTGTTTGTGCATGTGTGCATATCCTTATATTTTGCAATAAGCATAAACTTTTTCAGCCTAACTTAAACAAGAACAAGGCTCCACAGTGAGAAGTTCTGTGCTCTGGGACTTATTCAGGACTAGCCAGCATATTTTGAATGCCTGTCGTACTCTCGGCTACATCAACTGTCATGTCTAAACATGGCCTTAGAAGATAAATACAAACCTTCATTGGGGCTCATCCACTTAAGCTATGGATAAGCAAAGTTAGCTTAAACTTGCTCTATTTTCTTAACAGGCAAGAACATTTTGATCCACTGTTTAGGAGAAAAGTTACTCAATAGTAGTTAGGTCTTCATGTATGTCAGTAGTTAATGGGCAGGCGGGAGCACAGCGGGGTGGTTAGGATGTTAGGTTTTCAGTGTGCATCCCTGCCGCTTTGCAAGCTAGGAATATTGACCTTCCCAGCTGTTTTGGACAGGAGCTCTTGGCTAGTTAAACCTCTGGCGTGTGAGGTGAGTAGTTTCATGTCAATAGCAAGATTGGAGGAAAGGGTTGAATTAAGGCCTCCCAAGCATCCCAAAACCAAGCTATTGTCAGTGCTCTTTGTTTTTATGGGTGTCTGCACAGAGGTTTCATTGCCAGTTCTTGTCGTGTACTCCTACTAGTTCAACCTCGTTTCTGGTAGCAACAGTGGGACCCTAATGCAGATATGGCTCCAAGGGACCAGTGTTTCCTCAAGGCCTCCATTTTCCCAGGGCTTGCTGGGGAACTACAATGCTTTAAATGCTGAGGATTGACAGCTTCTTGTCTGGCAAGTGCTCACAGTTGTGGGAAATAAGCATGAGGCAAATGAGACCAAGTCTGCCAGTGGAGGGATCATAAATTAGAACAGTCCAGCAAAAACATTGATACATGGATTTTCTCATCTCTCACTTGTATCCACAATCCAAACAATCTGATAAGAAATGCCAGCTTTTCTCTGCTTGCACTGACCCAAAATAAAAATAATTTAAACAGTTGCTCTCTATATTTTATTTCTGAACTTAGAGAAGTGACCAATTCTCTGGTTGTTTAACTAGTAATTTTGACATTTAAAAATAACGGGTAGCTCACATAATACATCATCTGTTAACACGGGCAAAATAAGGCATTTTTTTAGTCCCAGGGCTAAACTGGGAATTTCTGAGGAATACTAGGGTGGTTCTGAAAATGCAGGTTGTTTGAGCAATAGTTCCGTCTGGTCTACCATTCTTTCACATCCTTATTTTGTGTAGCAAACTAGAACGAATTGAGCAATTAGAAGATGTGGAAGTGTCTGTACTAGATGGGGGAACAAACTAAGCTCTGTGCAGTAATGCCAGGTCTATGAAGGTTATAAGCTTTTGGAGTAAGTTTTTAAAAATAATTTGAACTGTATTCCAATATGGAATCCTTATTTATAGGCAGAGTACTTCTGAGCCACAGCTGTTGGTGAGATGGCATTTTCTCAAAGGAGATAGTTCATTTCACCTTTTCTGAAAGAGAGCAATAGTAACTTTCACCAAACCCATGTCCAGCTCAGGTTACACTGGGACAGGGACTGGAAGAAAAGTTGTGCCCCAGTTCTCCATTCCTGGAAAAGACGCAAGGTTTTAGCTGAAATTAGCAAGTACGAGAGACTTGGAGGTAAGTATTCCCAGATTCTCCAACAAGCAGCTTTTTATTTTCCCTGGCGTTTTGGTATTATAAATACTTGCAGTCCCCTGTGAATGTTCTCCTCTGAAGATGCAGAGCATCTAATAAGAGTGGTCAGGTCAACCAAGGCAACCTCTTTTTATGGAAGGGGCAAAATTGCACATGAAATTCCATGACCCTTGAGCTTGTGGGACCCAAGTTTCTTGTTTTCTCAAAAAATGCATGTATTCATTTTTGCCTTCCTCCTGATGCTTGAATGATCAGATGTGGAGATGCTGTCAGTGTTCCTGGGATTCACCTTGGGAAGCCGAGCCTTTGTTACTAAATATTTGGAATCGGACCTAAAATTATTCTGTCACTGGGGACTCATAACACAATCTGCTGCCTTGAAAATTCTTACACAAAACAGCTTGTGGGACCAGGATGGCTGGGAAGTGGAGAAACTAATACAGCACTCTGGGCCAGAGGGAGTAAGGCAGAGCAAAAGCTAAAGCCCCACTGGGAAATTCATTAACTGCAGCTCCTACAGCTGCTGTAACTTCCTGCTCTGTCACCGTCTGGAGTTTTTCCTTGAGTCCCACTCCCTGAAGACAATTCCAGTGTGATGGTCAGGACTCTGAGGTTTCTCACCTGCTGAGTTGCTGCATCCTTGTCTCCTCTCCCTGCCAGTGGGTGACGAGTCTGACGCTGGGGGTGCCCAGGAACCGAACCACATGGGCAATGCAAGAGCTCCCCATCTGTCGTGTCATTCTCACGAGGGGAAAAGGGAAGTTATTTACCATCATCTTTGTACTTCTGCACAGCCTACACTGGGAAGTTTCAAGTGCCTGCAATGAAACGGGAAAGATAGATACTGCTTACGGGTTGGCCCACACACGGGGCTGATTTTCCTAGACCAACCTTCCGGGCTGGAGAAGTTGCCCCTTGAGCCATTGTGCTGCGTTGTTCACCTACAACCCCATGAAAGCATCTCTAGCCCCAGAAAAATAAAACACAGGGCCACCAGCAGAGAGCACATATCCTAACACCCATTTCACCTGGCAGAAAAAAGAGAGTGTGAGAATATATGTGCGTCAACAGGGGTGTACGTAGATGGTTAGGGATCTCTGACCCCTTGGGCAGAGCAATGTCTGCAGGGAGCTCCAGTGCTCTGAGAGGCAGTCGTTTTCTGTCAAGTACCTTTGACTTCTCCCCAGGTGGGAGACAGTTGCACATGCAGCTTTTTCAAACAGAAAGGCACCACACGTGGAAGAACGTCACCCCTTAAAAAGAACAAAACAATGCATCAGCTGCTGAACCATGGGGACAAGCCCTTCCCAGCCTCACCAATATGCTGGTCTCTGAATGGCGTGTCGTGCCCAGCGGTGCTATCAGCCATCTGCAGCGGTACCTTCGAGGAATGGCTCCCAATCAAGTTAAGCCACTCCACATGGCAACCATGGTTGAACTGCTTCCTTTTCAAGGATCAAGGCTGTTAGGCCAGATCTGTCACTTGACACCATCCATGCAGGATCCTATTAAAATCAGTGAGACTCACTGGGAGGTAGAGGATTTCTCTGTTGAAACAGCCACTGCTTGTATGCAGCAGTGGAAAAAACCTAAAGGATTTCTCTTTTGTTCTATAAGTAGCTGTCTTCTCATTAGATGATGGCCTGGCAGTCCCGTCTGAAGTAGACAAATTATTGACTTTCTACCTGATGTCCATGAAAGAGTCCCACTGCCATTCTGTTGTATGGCTTCACCTGTCCTGTGCCAGTGCTGAAGTCCTCGGCTCTCAGTAACCCAGCTGTGAGCTCAGGCTGCAGCTCCCCAGCCGAGCAGAAGAGCTGGCGAAGGACAACCGAGATGCAAAGGGGAGGAAGGCATAAAGGCTTGCAGGAGATGCTCCTCAAACAGCACTGTGTAGCGGTACCGTGTCTCCAGTCATTAAATCACTGCCTGCTGTGCCTCTGAGCATTCCACTGGATTGTTCAAGATACAAATTCCTGGTAAAAAATGTTATTTGGATCTCAAACATTACTAAAAAAATAATGGTTTTCGTGTCATCTTTACCACTGAATCATCTCGTTTCTTTGCAAATCCTTGCTACATGAGTACTTCTGCCTTCTTCCCTAGATAGTCATGCTGTGTTAGATCAAACCACAGATTTTCATCCTGGTCTAATTCTTTGAGTTTGCGGTTTGCCTCACTTGGGCACTTCATTTAACTAATAAATCTGCTTCACATGTCAGATCTGTAGATGTCTAAGCAGTGAGGGTGCTTGTAGAGAGCAGTGGTTATTAGCAAGAACACACAAAAGGCAGACTGGCATTTGAAAACAAAGCTCAAACACAGAGAAACAGAATTTTCTAGCTGTTTACCATGCATGAAAAGCAGTTCCAGCACATGAAAATAGCCCCATAGTTCTTAAATCTGTATTTTGAACTGACTTTCAACCAGGTGTTTCCACTTTAATTTGATCCCAGGCATTCCTAGAAGTGATGTAAGATCCAGATCCACAAGGTAATAATGAAGTCAAGAGTTGAAAAATTATCAAGGCCTAATCTGGCAATTTAGTCCCTTGTAAATCATTGCAGTTAGTTATAGCAGGGCCATTCTTACCAACCAAGTTCTCTTGAGACTTCACATTAACTTCACCACCTGTTTGACTGTCAAAGAGATAAATTTCCTTAAAGGGAATCTTCCACTCCTGACTTTATTTATGACTGGGGGGAAGAGGATGGATTGACTGGGAAGCTTCAACGGCAGTGGTCTGCATACGCTGAATCAGGGAGTGATGCAATTCATTTAATCTGTTTGATATTACACTTAAGGTCCCAAAATGAAACCTATAGAACTAAGAAATTCTTCTGGCCTGTTTGTTGCATGGAAAGCTCTAGTGAAATGTAGTCACAATTACTGCTCTTTTTTTTCCAACAATCAGACCCAAAAGTCAAGAGATCACATCAGAACTATTCTGTAACCTAGTACTGCACATCTTTCAGAGCACCTGTACACTCAGCATCCCAATGGCTAATAACCAAAAAGTGTATCAATTAATGAGTTTTAAAAAAGCTTTTCTACTGAGAGATAAACAGAAAATCAGCATAATAAAAATAGCTCAGTGGGACAGATCCTTCAGGTAACTGCCTGGGTTACAGGACCAAACCGTGTGAGAACTTGTAGGCTCTGATCTGTGTTAGTGAACTGAGCAGCTTGTGTTTTGAATCAAAGATAAAGCAGAACACTTTCACAAGCTCAAGCTTGAGACTTATGCACAAAGCACAAGCTCAAATTGCTGCTCAGGCTTTTTGTTTTTCTCTTTTTTTTTTTTTTTTAGGAAAGTCCTTTGAAATAACTGAAACTTGAGTGGACTAGAAACAAAGAATAAAAAAGAGAATTTAGGTTTTAAATCTGTTATTTTCTGCACACACCGGTTGCTTCTGACAATAGTTTCTTGCGTTTCTTCAGTTTGAAATGATACAGCTTATAGTGTCACGTTTGTAGAGGGAGGTATTTGGTATGGACACACACACACATGCCACAAAATTCAGCCTCGCCTCCTCTCATTCAGCACCCTGAATCTGCATCCAAACAACACAACGTATTCTGTGTAAAATCTATCCACATGGCAAGCATTTTTCTACCACTTGCAGCAGTTTTGCATATATTTGTTATAAGTGGTACTATATTAAAGCCAGTCAACTGATGCTCCCTCTGCTGAAGGGCAAGAAAATGGCTTCCCTGGCTTCTCCACCCCATCAGTGTTCCTGACCACACAAAGGAATTAGTGTAAAGAAATCCTTTACCTGAATTTACACAGTGTGTCATTTCCTAGGCTTTTTAGAGGTACTTGTGTTGTTATTTTGTACTCTTGCAGAGCAGCAGTGGGGAGGAGGCTGTGCCTCTATTGGCATGAGGGCAGAAAGCTCCTTGCTCCTCCAGGCTAATTTACCTGCCAACACAACAAGAGTAACCAACAAGCTGCTCTTTATCATCAGGATGTTTTTAAAGATTTATGAGAAGGTGTGGGGTTAGGGGAGCTAGGGACATCCTTTTAGCCAAGGAGAATATCTGTATTGAGAGTTGCAAACTAAGGAACAGATCGATGGAAAGGAACTGGCAGAGAACTGGGAGATGCCATGAGCAAAGCTGGGGAAAAAAAAGCATCTTAAGGAACTGGACAAAGAAAGAAAGACAATACAGGGTTAAGGGAATAGTCAGGATATGATTAGGAGACGGGTTTTTTGGGGGGTGTGAGTCCTTCATGCTCTTTATGTTCAGCTGTACAGTGGGCAATGCCAGGACTGTTGTCTTCAGCACTGGTCCCATGCTCCCAGGTGGGAAAAGGGGGAGAGGGAGGGAACCAGAGCTGAAGCTCTAAAGCACCTCCTTTGAGGACACTAGAAATGTCTGATGTGGGTGGAAGCCTTTCTAGGCACACTGGGACCACAGGGTCAATCAGGATATACTCAATATCCTTTCTAATGCCTGCTGGCATTTCTGGAAAAGACTGACAAGCTTTCAGGTCCACAATCCCAGCAGTCACAGCCCAAAAGACCTTGGGCTGTTTAGAAACCATTCACTCAGTTAAACTCATTACATTACTTTTGATTTTATTAATGTTAGCCTTTTTTTGACCCAAACTTTAGCCAGATTTGTGGAGCTGCAGGTGTTGCACAGGAAACTGAAGATGGAGTCAGCTGTCTCTCTGAGGCAATCCTGTTTACTTACAAAAAAAAATTCAGAAACTATGCTTTCCCTGGAGTTCTCAAGCTGCAGGTGACAGTCCTTTTACTCCCTGTTTCACGTTGCTGTCAGCCAGTGCTCTGCTCAGGATGCCGCCTCTCCGCAGGCTTTTCTCAGAATCCCATTCCTGGACAAACTGAGCATTGCAGGAATTGCCCAGGCGGCATAGGAAGGGGCATGACACCGCAGCCTGGTTTTGGGGAGCCTTGATAATGCATTTTTTAAACTGGCTAGTCACCGAGTTGAAAAAGGAAATACAAAAGAAGGGACTAGAATTCGACTGCTTTCCAAACAAGTTCTGTAATGTTCGGTTGTGGACCCATGATCCTGCCTGTGCTGCCTTGATGGCCCAAGAGCCTTGCTCAGTGCTGGCCCAGCCTCAGACCAGGGTGGCTCGGGAAGCTGCGTGGTGGGAAGGGCCCTTTCATGTGCAGGGGTAGCATGGGTTTGGCTGCTGCGTCCTTCAGTCAAAGGTTTGTTTGCTAGAAGACCCACACTTTGCCAAGGACCCAGTTTTCAGGTTTAGAATCAGAGAATCATATTTTCTTGGCCTATGGGCCAAATCAACATCTGAAGCAGGCTGGGAGGGGACAAGTGCATTTTGATGCCTGAGGGATAAAGTGGCTGGGGAGAGCGGCTTGCAGTCTCAATTTCTTGCTTTTTCCCTGTCAGGCCAGCCGGACCTGTAAGCCTCTTCCACCATGTGACCAGAGACCTTCCGATTTCAAAATGTGGAGCGGACGAGGCAGCCAGCTGCCCACAGCTCCCGGACAAACGGCTGCTGCCGTCCGTCGGCCCCACTCGCTGCAGGCGGGCAGCCAGGCCTGCGCCTGCACAGGGAGGCTTGGGCACCCAGGCTGCTCAGACAAACATCCCATACTGCCAGGCTGGCTTCTAACTCCCTCTCATCTCTTGCCTTTAGCCCCTATGTCTTTCCTTTGCCTTCATCGGCAAAACGGGGCTATTTGTATTCTCCGCTGACCTGGACAGATGGCAGACAAAGCACATGGGAGCCCTGCAGATAGAAGGTGTATTTGTGCACGTGTGAAATGACTGCATGGTGTGTAGCCCGTTTCCCTGCACCGGGATGTGTCGGAGTCTCTGGTGAGAACCATGCTTTGACAGGAGAGCTGGGAGACTGCGCTGGCTTTTCTGGGCCAGGAGCTTAGGACCGGGGTGGAAAAACAGGGTAAGAGGGGTGAGAAGCCGTGATCTGACGAGCGCTTTGGAGGGCTGGGCTTCACTGGCCAAGGTGACGGGGACCTGGGAGGAGAGGGAGGGCAGAGGGAGCTGATAAGGGCAGGTGCCAGAGTGAACGGAGATTGACCCTAAGTGGAAGCCATCTCCATGTACATAAGCGTAAGAGAAGTGAATGGGCTAGAGGAAGCAACTTATTCTGGTGTTTCTAAACTGTAGACTCCTTGGATCACTTAATTACAATATTTTTTACTGTGTTGATAAGAACATATAAAATATGCGCATGCTTAAGATACACTAAAATTAAAAAAATACACAGTGCTTCCAAAGTAACATTGGTCTTATAGAAAACTAATTAATCCTTTCTCTCTTTCTAAGTATTATCTTTTGAAAAATGAGCAAGAGAGACTGTAAAAGATAAAGCTGAGGAAGGAAGAGCCAATATAATCAGGGCTGTGCAGAAATTTGGGGTTAAGTCCCACTGGCTATTTTCAACATATGGACCTATAGAGAGAAGAGTTTGTGTGTTCAAAGGTAGGAACTAAGGCCATGTGAGTGTGAACTCTGAATTTCCTGGCTTGTGTCAGCCTAAGCCATTATAAAAATGTGTGTGTAGGGGTGTGGGTACTTATAATTCATGCCTTTCAGCTATCCGGGATACACTTTTGTGTTGTGTATGAAATTTAACAAAGAGCTTGGAAGAACAAAGCCTGAAGAAGTAAATCTTCAATTATAATTTGAATACACACTTTTCATTATAAGAAAACCAAATCGTTCATTAATTTTCCAGATATGTGAGTTTAAGATGATTTACTGGCAATTGACTGTGTGCACATGTACACAGTTGCTTGCATCCAGCTTTACAAGGAATCTCGGAAAATATCCCAGCCTGCTTTACAGAATTACAGTAAGAAGAATGTGACACCCTTTGCCATTATGTTTGCTGCCAGCAATTCAGGCAGGGGTGGTGGGGGAAGGGGAAAGCTTTTGGCAGAACAGCTCAAGGTCCCCCTACACTTGAACTTTGAATAAGCGGTGACTGTATCTTCAGGAAAACTGTGGGTGTTAGAGCAGGACAGTGAGATAGAGTGAGAGTAAAAATACCTCAGCAGGGGTTTTCCTTCTGCATGATGGAAAATGATGCAAAACCATTAGTGAGTTCCTTGTTATGGGAGTGAGAAGAGACACAGGATTTTTTTTTTTTTATTAAGGCAGATGGTGGTTTTGCAAGGTCATCATTCTTAGTCACAGCTATCTCACAGCGGCTGAGCAGCTTTTCTGTCTTCACCTGGCTGCATTGCTCATCCAGTGCTCTGGGAGACTCTCCTCCCGACTAGGTCTGAGACGGTTGTTTAGATGAGAGGAGCTTTTAAAAACAGTGTACTTCCTTGTGACTAATCCCTTTCTGATTTCTTTTTGGTAATGCACAGCCATCTCCGGCCAAAAGTGTGGCTGATACTGCATCTACCAATCGCTCCAGGGACTTGCCCATTCATCTTTGCTCTGGAGGAACAGCTCAAGAAATGTCTGAGAGGGCCTGAACCTTTCCCATCATCCTCGCATGTGTGGGACTACCAGAAAGTGAGGGTTAAAGGACAGTGCAACCCTGGCGCAATTCCAGGATCTCAATCCTTGCAACATCCCAGGGCTGGGAGACATGAGCCCAGCCTCCTAGTGTTTTGGTGAGGGCAGAGCCCCCTGCTTGGTCTGCCTGTCTGCACAGCCGGGGGAATTGGCTGCAGCTGGGCTCCTTAGCAGTGGTTCTGCCCAACCAACCCCCTGGGAGGAGGTGGTGAGCAGCAGAACCTTATCCTGCGTTGGCACCATTCTTGCATCCACCCCTGCCTGGGGCACTGAGAAGACCCCATTATTGCAGCCCCCAAAATGTTTGAAATGAGGGATGAGGAATCCCAGTGTGAAAGAAGAAATATCAGTGTCTTAAAAATCAGAGTAAAAGCTGTGTTGCAGCACACAGCCTGTGAGAAAGGTATGTTGCTCATTGGAAAACCATAAATGCATTTATGGTGCACACACAGATACACCCCATTTACATAACCAGCACCCATTGGGCTCTCCCTCTTCCTGCCTGAACTTAACCAAAAATTTAAACTTATTTCCACAAAGCTTTTCATAATGTTGTGAGCACTTCAAGTGTATCTATCTCATGTATTATGATTAAAAGCCATGTTAAGCCAACCCATATAACCAGCTTAAGCCTTCTCTCACTTCAATAGTCATTGGATCAGACCTGCAGCTAGTATCTAAGAGCTTCCTGGCTGTTTATAATTAAACTGTATCCCTGAAAATATCACTAAATCCTATCAAATTCTTCTCATATTTCCTTCTAAAGCAACTCTACTCTTATGAGTTGAGAATTACGTACTATGCCTCATGGCAGGTTTTTAAATAACATACCAGAACTGTGTTTGCCACTTGCTAGCCCTAGTAAATTTGATATTTACACTGTCATCAGCTAAAGTGTGTTGGGCTCCTGTTGTGTGACTTTGGGGATTTGCTGGGTTTTCTATAAAACACAGGCCAGATGCAACATTGAAGGCAGTTCAGTTTAATAAGCTAATAAATACATTTAATGACCCTCATTATGTCTTGCAGTGATATCTGGTATTAAAGTGCAAGTGTTAGCCCGAGTAGAACATAAAATAGAAAGTCCCCTACTGAAATGGTGCAGTCTGTGTGTGCGTGTATATGTGCAAAAACACACACACATATGCATAAACCTATTGGACGTTTCCTACGGAAGAATACTATGGCATTTATTTTTCATTAATACTTGAGAGTTCTCAGCTGTCTCTGCATCTCAGAAAGAGGAAATAATTTTAAGTTTTGTGATGGGTTTGCCCTTGGTTTAGGCCAACTCACACACACCCGCTCATCCAATTCCCACCCCCCCATCTGCAGATAGGGGAGAGAATTAAAGGGGTAAAGGAAAAAAAGGACTCGGGGGTTGAGATAAGAACAATTTAATAACTAAACTACAATAATACTGAAAATAATACTATACACAAATATACAAATGAGTGATATACAGTGATACTGTGTGTCCCCCCCCCCCCCCTCCTGGTGACCAAGGCTCAGCCTGTTCCCAGCTAATGATCCTGGAACAGGGAGAGTCCCAAAACCGCACTCACAGAACGGAGATAACAGTCTGAGCATCTCAGACTGAGAGCTGACCGAGGTGGGGGAGGAATGCCTTGGGAGAGTGACCACCTGGAGCGAGATGACTCGGAGCAAAAGAGATCTGGAACCAAAAAGGGATGATCTTCTGGAGGGTCCTCACCTATATACTGGGCATGATGTGTATGTTATGGAATAGATTATTGGCCACTTTGGGTCTCAATCCCGAACCTAAGATCAAATCCTGGGCTAGTAACTGGGGCTGTGCTCCCTCCCAGCTTCTCCAGCCTGCGGACAGCCAGAGAAGCTGAAAGACCTTGGCAGCCGTGTAAACATCACTTTTTATAAGCTTTCTTCTGAGCACAAATCCAAAACACAGCCTCTTGCTAGTTATTATGAAGTAAATTAACTCTGTCTCAGCTTAACCCAGTTTCAAGAGAGTAGGGTAGATATGAGTCATGGTATAAATCTTCCCCAACTTGAAGGTAAGTGGCTGGTCACTGGCTGACAGATGCACTGGACCCATGGCTGTGCCACTGGTGGCTAGCCAAAATAATTCCCCACAGAGCTCCTTGTGCTTTCTAATGGATTGGGGGAGAGGGGTCTGAAACCCCCTGACGTTCATAGAACCATAGAATAATTTGGGTTGGAAAAGATCTTTAAGGTCATTGAGTCCAACCGTTAACCTAACACTGCCAAGTCCACCACCAAATCATATCTCTAAGCACCACATCTACACATCTTTTAAATACCTGCAGGGATGGTGACTCAACCATTTCCCTGGACAGCCTGTTCCAATGTTTGATAACCCATTTGGTGAAGAAATTTTTTCTAATATCCAATCTAAACTTCCCCTGATACAACTTGAGGCCGTTTCCTCTCATCCTACCACTTGTTACTTGGGAGAAGAGACCAGCATTCCGCTTGTTACAACCTCTTTTTGGGTAGTTGTAGAAAGAGATCAAGTGTCTCCTGAGCCTCCTTTTCTCCAGACTAAACAACCCCAGATCCCTCAGCCATGCCTCATAAGACTTGTTCTCTAGACCCCTCACCAGTTTTGTTGCTCTTCTCTGGACCTGCTCCAACACCTCAATGTCCTTCTTGTGGTGAGGGGCCCAAAAGTGAACACAGTATTCAAGGTGCGGCCTCACCAGAGCTGCAGTGGTAAAACTGGTGCCTAAACCCAGATTGAGTGTATGCACCAAGAGGATTTCCTCGGGGCTGACAGAGGGGAAAACCCATCAGTTACCTTCATTAACATAACTTGGAGATAACACAGACAGCAGAGGCACCAAGTCCCTGTGCCCCTGCAGAGCTCTGGGCTTTCTGGGCACTTTCCTAAGAGGATACCATAGACAATCCTCTGGGACAAGGTCCTAGGGTGATCCTCCAGCTGCTTTTGAGACCATTTTTCTTCAATGCAAGGGAGGTGGCCACGCTAAGGAGGTCAATGTATCAGCTTGCTTAGCCAAACATGTGTTTGCAGCATGAGGAAAGGTAGAAGCCTGTGCATGACCACACATCGTACAGTGAATAACACACAAGTCTCAGCACACCAGTAGGTTTTCAAGCCAGCCTAAATGAGTTACCTCTGGGACTGGAACTGGCCAAGCGGAGACAGCGCAGCTCAGGGTGGACACCGTTATCCTCCAGGGATGTCTTCACTGCTCACACTGCTTCAGGCTCTGATCTGGCTCAGGCAGAGCACCAGGACTGCTGCTGGGAGCACACAGAGGTTTGACTTCAGGCTAAGCAGAAACTAGGAGGTATTTAAAAATCCTGTCCTTGATCAGGTTCATGAGTTTGGATGGACAAAATGAAAGTGAGGTGCTGTATGGGAAGAGACTGTGAAGTAATTAAGTCAAAAAAGACCAACATTGTATTTAAAAATGAATCTTCTGGTAAACTATTCAACATGTAGTTGCTGAATCAAAACATGCCAATCACTAGATTATCTGGGCCCAAATGTCAGCTTGTGCTCTAGGCATAGACATATCTTTTTTATGCACAATATAGATAAACTCACTAATTAACTGGCTAGTACAAATTTGAGTGCTACAGAAAGCAGCAGAGAGAGGCTTGAGTGGTTTCTATTGTCACCAGAAATGCAAGATTATCCTAGAATTCCAAATATGTCCAATCTTTATTTTTAGTTAATATGTTAATCTTCTTAACAAAATATCCTTCTCTTGCAGTGCCCCTCTGTTTTCCTGCTTGCAGGATAGAAAATGGTCTTGATTATAAAAAAAAAAAAAGTCTTCTCAGTCCTTGTTTTTGGTCATTTTACCAGAAACACAGGAACTTTTCTGTGCTGGTCAGGCAATGCACTAACACGGTGACTTTCCAAGCCAGGCAACATTTCTGCCTTATGCATACTGTAAGCGGATAAGACGGAGCACCGTGTACATGCCTACGGGTTCTTGCTGCTCTGGGCTCTTCTCTGAGGCTTCAGAAGTGCTGGGGTGAGCTCTGTGTACGTTTGCTCTCCATGCAAGGTCAGACTTTTCTTCACACAGGGACCCAAGCTAACTTGCTAGCCCCAGCCAAGCCCTTTTTTTTGGAGCCAGCGTGCAGCTAATCATGATTCTAGTCAGCTCAGCTGCCATGAAGATGGGTGCTCACAACAGATACACCGTGGGGTTCTCCAATTCTGGTACACCAAACCACAATTTTTGCTTTGATCAACTACTCTCACCAGGAACAAACTGAGGAATGGTAGCTTTTGTAGATTTTGTAGCAGGGCAGGGAGATGTGGAACAGGCTGTTGAGCACTGGACCACAGGGTTTCAGAGACAAAGGAAGTGTTTGGACAACAGGCTGCAAGGGGAAGAGCCAGAGATGGAGTTGGGACCTGTAAAACAAGCTGGTCACCCAGGACCAGAAAGACTGACCTCCTCAGAGTTCAATAACACTGTTAGTCACCATGAAAATATTGTAAAATGTAAACTATGGGTGAACTTCTCATCAGCTAGAAAGCTAAGCTGACTCCCAGAACATCCCCTCTGAACTAGGGACAGGAACAGTGTGCAACCACAGGCTCTGAAGTCAGTGACCCACATTCAGTGACATGGCCTGAGCTCCTGTGTCCCCAGGCAGAGGCGAGGGGTTAGAGTTCACTGTCTCTCACCAGCATTGCTATGTTTTCCTTCATCTCGCCACAAAAGTCAGTGCGGCCATGTGTGGTGACTTGTCCTGGGAGATCCCATATTATTTTTCCCAGAAGCCCTTGCAGCAGAGAAGCCTTGGAGGATCATGACTTCAGAAAGCAACAGAGGAAGAGACCAATCCATTATAATAATGGTTTAAATCTCAGAGGGGGTTGAAGTGTGATTTTGTGAATCCCACAACAGCAGTAGACACGCTGGTTTTGTTGCTTGTTTCCATGGTGGTCCTTACTGTAGACAGACATGGATATTTACAAACAGCTTATTTTGTTATTTCCAGAGACTATGTGTATGCCTTCACAGTACTGCAATGGCACTTGCAGGGCTGGTGCTGAAGCAGTCTGGCTGCTCTTTGGCAAAGTGTTGAGTGGCTAGTTACCTGCTAAGAAACAAATCTTGTAAGCAAGAGCAGAGATTTTTTTCGTCTCACTTATTACCAGGTAGTATTCCAAAATCATTCCGACTGCACAACGGCACAGACAATTCACCACTGCTTTGGAGAGTTGTGCGCTGAGTTGTGTACAAACTCATCCCCAGTGTTATGATCCCTTGAGTACTGCTGTGATTCATACAGTAGCTGTTGTGTGACTTAAACACCATGGCTGCTGCAGCACATGACTCTGTTAATCTTGCTCTTTGATTTTGTTACCTTTTTATTTTTAAAGGTAAATTTCCCTTCCTAATGGACCATTGCAACATAAGGATGGGTGTGGAAGTGGGCTGAAATGTGACCTGGTGATGTTAGCATCAGCAGACCTGCCAGCTCACTGCCTTCTACAGTGGGTGTTTCAGATTGTTTAAGAACTTCTCAAACCAGCATAGCCACACTGCTAATCACGGGAGAGCCTGAGTCTAGTAGTGCCCCAGGGGCCGCATGCTGGCAACAGGTAAAAGCTCACCATCTCTGTTGGACATGACAGGATCAATGCAGAGAATGTCCTTTGTGTGCCACAGGAGGTTCACTTGCATTTTCCTGAACACAAATGTGCTCCCAGTGAGTCCCAGGGAAAGGCAACTTACTGCCAAAGGAAGGGGCTGTGCTTAAAGAGAGCTGGAAGATGCTGAACCCCACAATGGCACAGCCAAGCACCCTTTAGTAGGAAAATCACAAACTGACCTGTTATTCCACAGAAACTTTGAGAGCCTTCTACTGTTCTGTGGGTTCATGGGAAAGTATAATACCTTTTTTTAAAATAAATTTTCTTGTTTCAGATTTTGATGATGACAGTCCAGAAGCTGGAACTTCTGTCTGGCTCTCACAGTCCCCACTACCTTTATTTTGGCAATAGCTGTTCATTTACTTTGACATACCAGATGACTCTTGCTGCAGCACTTCCTACTGTTTTAAAGCCGAAAGGTGCTTTTCCAAACACTTTGCAAGACAGAAGTCCTGCACCCAATAAGGGAGCTGCGCAGGCAGCTGGCTGGCTGGGGAGGTGGAAATTGAGTCAGAACTGGTACATTTCCATTTAGCATATCAACATTTTCAACATAAATCAGTTTCAGTATATTGATATTTTCAGCAGAAAGGAAAAAACATTTATCTATAAAACCTTTAACTAGCTGTGGTAGCAGGGATGGTGCCACTCTCTGGGCCATAGGAACCACCGGAGATATTTCCCTTGTCTTGGATCAACTCTGGAAGAAGTTCTTGAAGATAGTCAGCAGGAGGATACATGGTTCATTATACAGTTACTAAATTGCCCTTTCTGGACTTACTATGAGTTGCACCTTTGGTGGTTCGGCCTGAACAATATAATCTTTAAAATTAGATGTCTGGTGTTTTTGATGACTAAGAACTGAAGAAAAAAGAGCTTTTCCTTACCACCACTCACAATGCCTTTCCCACTTTTTATTCATCATGATAACCTCAGCCATTCTCTGCTGAGCTGGGTGAGTCTGGTTGAAACGATGCTCTTTCCGCTCAGACAAAGAGCTGCACCATATCATTACAGTGAAGAGAATATTCAGGCTGGGGATAAAAGAGCTGGGAGCTCATTCTTACATATGAAATGGAAGAGAGGCACTTGATTTCTTTGTATTCCTTTGAAAATGCCCTCTGAGATGACACAGACACAAAGAAGACACAGCCTACACAATGCTGAAAGACAAACCCCTGCACGGGATAGGTAGTGAAACCTTCCTACTTAGTGAAACACAGATTCTTTGACAGAAGTACCTCTGTAAAGAAAACTGAACGTTGTGCCAGGCAGGAAAATCAAGGTGTATGATTTATCAATGTCTGGCCTGCCTCTCCAGTGCTCTTACCCCACCTTAATTCTTCCTTGCATGGTTTCTGTCTTAGGCTTGTAAGCTCAAGGTGTTGAGGGAGAAGAAGGCTGACTGAACATTCATTTCCTGCAAGAGTTTCCTGGATGATGTAAGAACGAGAGTGGGAGCAGCAAACAGCTCCTCAAACATTAACTGTGTTGGGATGTTTGAGATTGTGTGAAGCAAACGGTACTCAGAGGCTTGAACAAAAGGTTTTTTCGTCACTGAGTTTAATCATTAGGGGATTTTTTTTTTAAAGTTTTCCTGCTCTTCAGCTCTCGTAAGAATTTGAAGGTTAAGAAGAGGCCCAACAAGCTAAAACGACATGTCTCTTCTCTTCAAGTTTATTATTAAAAGTGGCCAGATGTCATTTGTTTGTGACTAGAAAAGGGAAGTTATATTACAGAATGTGACACTTCAAACCCTGTGGTAAAAACAAAAGTGAAAATGGAAAAGCATTCAGCTGTACTCATTTACATTTGTGATCCACAGCCTGGGGCCCTTTAACATGGAGATAAGAACTGAATTTTGTCACATTTAGGTACAATGTGAGTGTTGCATCTCCTGTACATTCAACTGGATGTTGATCAGATAAATCTGAAACTAGCTGGGATGGTGCGTGGTGGAGCTCTAGTGGAGGAAATGCTCTACATGAACTGATTTGAAGTAATCTAATGTTAATGCTTTTTTATTTCCCAATCCCAGCTGGAATGCCCTCTTGTACTTGCACTCAGAGCTGTGAATCAGTGCCTTGTATGGGATATGACATCTGCTAAGAAAAGTGAGATTAAGTTCTTTAGCAGTGAACTAATTATTTGGCACTTGACTCAGCAATAATGGGAGTCGGGGAGGAAGAGACACCATAGCTTATCCCACTAACTTTAGTAAAGAAGAAGCAACCGGCAACACCTCTGCTACTTTTCTTGGATTTGTATTAGCATTGAGGATCTTCTGCCATTTCCTAAGAATGAGGTGGCTTATACTACCCTGTAGTGCTTACACCAGCAAGGCTTCAATGTGCCCACTTGAAATCACTTAAGCTGTTTTTCTTTTTCAAGGCACGTGGAAGAGATAAATCCACCAGGGAACCCATAAGTCACAGCAGAAATTGTGTAGGCAGCATGACATCAGATTCAGGCTCCCTAGACCAAACCTGTTGCTATGATCTTCTCCAGTGAAAGAACATCCTGTAATAAAAGACACATTCACCCTACAAGTATGATTTACCCTACCTTCTCTGTAGGCCTGCCAACAGCCAGTCACAATTTCTGTGCTGTGAATAGCCGAAGAGTTTGAACAAAGATGAGACCAGCAATTCCTGTAACATAGGCTTCCAAACGTGAACAGAATGTCATGACTTCCAGTCATAGCACCAAGGGCTGGATGTGCCCTGAAAAATAAACACAAATCTCTGTTCTGTTGCTCAGATTCTCTGCAAATTCTTTCTCGCATATGGTCACTTTCTCTGTGTGTGCATGAGACCAGGTGTTACTAGCACAGATGCCCACAGAAGTGCTGTCCAGAAGTACTTATTTACAAGCCAGAAATTATTCCCCTTAAGTAATTACATCTTGAATCTAGGAGTTCTTGGATTGGGAAGGGGGTTAAAAGTGCTCAAATTTCTTTGAATAATATAATGGAAAGAATAAAATTAGATCTATTCCGGACACGCTGGCTATTCCTGTGTTTGTAAATTAAATAGCACCAAAGACCATTCCCAGGCACCAATACATGTTTATGTTGTTGAAAACTTGTTGGGGTCCCTGGCACAGCCACGTGGAGACAGAAGCATTTAGCTGTTCGGGCTGTATTTATGTGCCACTTTGAAGAGGTTTGACTATTGCTAGTGACACCTGTGCCGCAGGTTAGGGCTCCTCCTGCTCTAAAGTAACTCCATAAAGAGACGCTACTTGAGAGAAGAAGAAAAGAGGACTTAGAAAACCAGCTGATGGGTACCTTTCTGGTCATACTGTCATCAAGAAATGGGATTTTATCAGGACATCTATAAAAATCACCTTGGGTAACAAGAAGAGAAAGGGTTGATAAGCCATTTGAAAAGGGATATACATCACCATTCACAAACTGATAAATGGGACGTCCTTTGAGAAAGGTGCAATTGTTCATTTTCAAGAAAATCTGCAAAGTATCAGTGAAGGAGTTGGGTGCTTGCCACAGCATCAAAGTGAGCAACGCTGCCCAGGCTGAAGGAACAAGGTGCACTCCCTACCATACCCATGCGTCATTGTCCAGGCACTGCAACAGGGATGAAGAGTCACTCAAAGAGCTGTATAAACTGATCACCTGTGTAATCGGTACCTACCTACTCACAACAATCAGAGGTCTATGGGCGGTCAGTACGGATGCAAACTAAACTGATTTTTGTTAGAATAAAACTAAGGTGGGATCTTTCAAAGCCTCTGGAACAACATGACACCTGTTAGCTACACTGAGTGCTGTTACTGCCTCTGTGAGATACAACTATTTGCTCTGTCTCACATGTGTCAGCATCATCCATCCCAGCTGGCTGAAATATTCTGGGTTGCTTCACAGATCTGGTACAGATAGGCTGTCTCTGAGTCAGTGAACTGCCAGGTCACAGTGAAAACGTTTTTCCTCTGTGCTGTCTTTCTTCAATAGTAATAGCCTAATTGCCTTGGAATTTGTCATATATGGGTTATGAGTGGTTTTGTACATTTTAATCTGATCAATTGCTCACAGTAATTTATTATTTTCCAAAAGTAAAGAAATAAAGGCATTTCAAAATGGAAATCCAATTCTTAATTCTTTTGTTTAGGCTGCACAAAATAAAGGAAGTAAACCCTTGCTTTAAATGTGCAATCACAGAACAAATACAAGTGGTGGACATGACACAAATCAGAGTAGACTTGATCTAGACTTTTTTTTTTTTCATTTACCATGAAGCCTAAGGTCCCAAATGCAGCTAATACAAAACCAAAAATATACAATACCAAACAAATGGCTGACACAGGACTCAGAGGGCATCATCCAACAGGCAATCTGCAGGACCAGCTCCAACTCTGGTACAGAGTTCAACTCGCCTCCCAAGTATGATTTATGCCTAGATGGAGCAACCCTTTCATATGCTGTGTGGAGCAGTCATCAGTCTTAGCTGGCCAGGACAAAGCCAAAAGGTAAACAAGTGAGAAGAAGACATTTCAGTTGAAAAGAGGATCTGAGAGATTTGTATTCCTAGGATATTCCTGTATTCAGGAGGGCTTTGCAGCAGAAATTAGCAATGGACCATTTTATATGGGCTCAGTGGATTTGGGCTTGCAGACCAAGACTGCCCAGAGGATTCCAAGAACTTTCCTAGAGGAGCAGTATTTTCCCTGGAACTGGACACTGTCCATCCAGAAATACTCCAGATGAAGAAGCAGAAAGGAAGCAGAAACCTGGCTGCCATGAACCCTGTACACACTGTTCTGTGTCTAATATCTATGAGGAAAAGGGGATTCTGATCTGACTCATGGATTTACTAAGTAGCAGGGACAGATAATGAGTTTATGGTGCAAAAAAAGGGACACTGACATCATATGGGTGAAATGTCAGCCACACGGAAAAAATCAATGTTACAAAGGAGTCCTATGAGTACAAGTCTGGATGGGGCAGAAGGAGCATCATCAGTGTCTTCTAGCACAGGACATGAAAGGAAGGGGTAAAGCTTGGAAATGACGATCAAGTCTATCAGTGAACTTGAGACTGAACAACGGAAGACAGGAAAGGCATATGGCTATACTGATCCAGGTCAGTACTGATCCACAAGTAATGTCAAGTTTATGAACCAGAGTCCAGACGTGGAGCTACTTCTAACAGAAAGAGTGATGAGGGAGTGAGGGCTCATTTGCACAGCAATTTTGAAAAATGGGACAAAGCGAGCATCAATTAGTGCAGGCAGTGCCTGGCCATTTGTATAACAGGGTTCTGGGAGAAGGAACAGCACAAGATGGGTTCAGGACTCCTGCAGAGATGCTTCAGTGGGTGCACAGAGCCAGCCCAGCTCCCATCCTGGTACAACGGTGTCAACCATGTTGGGATCCTCTTGAGCCTCTGTGTAGACGTCTCCACACTGTCACCTCCTTCAGTCTGGGGACATGATGCAGTGACACTTGCCCTAGACCTGAAGGCAGCCAGCTGAGGCTCAGCAGCACGTGTCTGCTCAGGCTCCATACTACACAAAAATGGCTAACACATTTTAAGACCAGGCTGACTGTGGCAACCAGAGTGGTCTTCTGCTGTCACTAATCTACAGTAGTGCACTGATGATGGAGAAGACCTGAGTGAAGCAGGTCTTATTACAACTGGATAATTACAGGTAATAGCAGCTGAATATATGTTTATGCCCCAAAAAGTGATTACACAAGAATTAAGCTGATTATTACCTGAAAACCTCTACATGCCAGTTGTAAAGCCAGTTGGGTTTTAGAGCAGGTCTCATTCACATTTAATTTCAAAAACAGTACAAAACTATTAGGGTCAAGATAGTGAAGCATCAGCCAGGAATATGCACAAAACTGAGGAAGTTGTGATTTAACTGTGAAAATGACATATTTTGATGAACTTAAACGTATGTCAGGTAGTCACTAACCACAGCTGTGTCAGAGAGGTGCTGACTGCTGGAAGTGGAGGTTCAGCTTGTCATGTTTCCTTTTCAGAAGTGTAATACAAGCTGCCTCACTGGGTGGTGGATTAGTCTGAAAGACTTCCATTAGCTCTAAGCCAGGGTGTAGAGCTCCACAAGTCCTTATTCTCCTTAGCAGGTCTATTAGGTTAAATATTTGGGATTATCATCTTTTTGAATTCATAGAAAACTGCTGCTAGTGTATGAGCTTGTCATCACAACTTGTCATTATCTAAATGTAAAACCACTTAGAGACAGCAGTGTCCAGGAAGAAAATTTTGTTTCACATTGGTCAGAATTGTCTAAAACATGGAAAGATGCAAGAAGAGTTTGCTAAGATGATTTCAAAACAAACCTTCAAATCAGACAAGGCCTGGGAAATATAAGCCATGATGATGAATTTTTAAGAGTTATGTGTATGGATTACACTGGAAAATGTGTTGCTCCTTTGACTCAGAAACCTGGGTGGAATTTAGAAAAATGCCAAAGTTCATTTTTTTCCTGATGAATGAGGTGGGGGTCCTACTTCCCTGAAGTATTTTGGAAATCTCTACCCCTTCTCTTCATGATCTGTAATGCAGCATGTCTCTATAGCCTTGAAATGCTTTCTAACACAGCCTTTCTTGCCTGGAGCCTAACTGAAGTGGTTTGACCGTGCTGCTGGCCATGTGCTACTCAAGCTGGTTCAGTAAGGCAAGACACTGTTACATTCTGACACTGTCAAGCAACACGTTGAATTTTCTTCAGTGGCCTCGAATCTCTGCGATTACATCTTTAACACATCAATAACTTAGCCTCTGATTAGCAAGGATTGCTGGAGCATGACTAATCAGCAGATGAAAGTGTCTTTGTGGGGATTAGCTTTAATGAAAAGAAAAGGGATAGTTATTTTGGTAGTTTGAAATCTTCCATAAATCAAAGCAAATACTGACAAAGCAGGTTCATACGGTAAGAATGAAGCTATTGTGAATAAAATTAAGGGAACAGCTACTTTTATATAAATCACAGGCCAGGACAGCATTTGTAAGAGAGTTCATGGGAACAAGATCATTTAACTTCTTCAGGTGTAAATAAGTAATATTTAGCTAATGTTAAAGCATCCCTGACGAAAAACAGATGGATGAGGGTCCTTAGTAGGGAGTTTCTTGTTTTGATTTTCATTTTCTTTTCTTTTTTTTGCCTGCAAAGAATACCCAGCTAGTTTATCTTGGCCACTTTGTTCCATGCAGGGACAAACAGCGAACATATGTCTTGTTTTTTACCACTGCCAGAGAGAAGGTCATAGCCAAAGAAACTTTAGTCTGGATCACTGATTGCAGCTGTTTCTGACTGGTGTAAATTAGAAAGCTTCTTGGTCTTCTGTAATATGGCTTGGAGAAGCTCACGGGGGCCATGGGAATAGTGGCAAACAGAAAGAAATGCAGACTCTACTCCTGAACTTTAGAACTCCTATGTACTCCTGTGCAGTTAATGTGCTATATAAATAATAACCCCTTGAGCTCCTCCGGGCAGTGACTCAGAGCACCCATGCTGAAAGCTTAACCCTCTCTGATGACTGCATGGGAACCCTGAAGTCAGTCTGTACGTATCAGCGTACTTAACAGTTCCCTTCACTTTTTGTTCTGTTGGTTTGTGCTGTGCCTTCTCCTTTGCTTTATTACAACTTTTAAATTTAATTCTTGTGGAGAACGGACCCCAAACTCATAATATTGGAGTGGGTATCTCTGCCTCTGACTTAACAACATCCTTTCTGGTAGCCTGAATCAAATTGAAAAAATGCTCAAATCCAGGTTCCGTTGTTTTACATTATGCTTTTGTACTGCTATCATATGTACATTTTGAAAAAAGCTATTAAAACACTTGGTCTGCATGTTGCAGGAACTGTTGTTAGATAGTTGACTGGAAATCACAAATGCTTGCTCATCATTCTAAAGAAATGTGGCATTAAAAGTAAGGCTCTATGTAGAGACATCAACTTATGGTACTGCTCACTTACTGTATTAGAGGGCTCCCCATTCTCTGGAATCCTTCAGTTTGGGGAGGTTTTTTTTACTTTTATGCTGTCTTTTTCTTGCATTTTCACAGCACACCCTTTCATGGGACTCCTGAGTGAGTGACAGAGCTCTACTGAAGAGTTTGTGAACTAGGGTCTTACTCTAAGCTTTTTATAATGCAGCTCGTTTTCACATTTTAAAGACAATTTCTGCATAACTGAGGCTAATGATTAAATATCTAATACATCCTACCTGGTAAAATCACTGTCCCATTACATAGGTTTTAGGGTCATGATGAAAAAATAAGAACCACAGATGAACAAAACTCTGTAATTCATGATGTTTACAATGGGAAGGAAAAGGAACGTTATGTGAAAAAATGCTATGCACATTTTTGCACAAAATTCTACTGATATATGAATCATGCTTGTCTTTGGTTAGCTCAAGGGAAATAATCCTAGTAATGTATGTAAGGCAGTCATGCCCACATGTCTGGGGTTTTTTATATCCAGATTTCAGTGGAAAGAGAGATACTTTTTAAACAGATGGTGAACAAGCCCCTTTCCCCCCAACTACTTAGCAAATCTAATAACATAGCTAATTATAGGACCGTGTATGTTAATCCATTCATGTACTTTCTCCATATTTTTAATGTCACAAGTCAAAGGGATCTATGGGCAATGGCAGCTAAATTACATCCAGACAATATTCCCTCTTTAAGTATACTTTTGAAACTGAGTCTCTTGGGATTTCTGTTGGCAATTCAGTACAAAAGCTAATGTAAAATTCTGTAGCTGCAGTCTGGCAGTGATGTCAGGAGAAGCTGAAACGCACTCAGAGGCTGCATCTGCCTGGTCTGAGGTGATGTCCCATGTCACATTTACTCTCAAGGGTCAAAAGGAAGAAGACAAGGACAGTCATTCCCTGTGAATTTTGCCCTTGGCTGCTGGCTGTGTCATGGGGCCATGATGCTCCCAGGGCTGTTGGCAGGAGTGTCACAGCCATCTGTGAGCTGGAAGGGCCATTCCCTTCCTCACTCAGAGCTATTGCATCTCTTTTAATCTTTCTGTGACCAGAGGACCTGGTCACAGTTTCTGAAATACTAGACCGGGTCAGCATTGATTCAAGCAGGTCAAGCACCTACATACAACTGAAAGCTGCCTGATGAGGGGCAGTGGGGACCAGGAGCCACCGCTTAGACCTGTGAAGCATCAGCTCTATCTTTGACTGCAAGCAGGAAAGAGCGTGAGTGCTTCTTGGTGGTGCGGCTAATGCTATTTCGCATGCGTTACAGCTAAAGTATGTGTGACACCGTTCCGGCTGGACGTCAGAAGCAACTTTGAAAACATGCCTCTACGAGGGGAGAGGCATGGTAATTATCTGTGAGGACAATGGCTCATTTCACTGTGACTGACAGTTTGGAGTACCTTGTACCAATAAAAGCTGATCTCAAGTGTCAGATGCACTGGGTAAATATATATGGGGTTCTTACATCAAAAGCTGTTAGTACAGTAAGGAAAGCAATCTCAGAACCAGACCATCTCTTGGTTAGTTTTACATTTGTCCTATGTAAAAGATTCACCAGTCAGGAAGATCTGTCTGTTTACATTATCATTTATTTTTATGTAGAATTCAAAGCATATTATTAAAAAAGTATATAAATTCAGGTTAAAAAATGTGAAACTTGTAAGAGAAAACAGAAATATTGTCTGGAACAGGTTAAATACCAAAAAAGAGAACAGAAAATTTAGAATATCTGAGTTTCACAATCTATGCATCTGCCTACATATATCTGTTTGCTTCAAGTGCTCTTTGTGATCTGTCAGAATTATTTTAAAACTTTAAAAAATGTAGGGAAACAAATTTGGTTACATATCATAGACCAGCTCAGGAAACAGAAAAGTTTCACAAATCACAGAGGGATTAAGTTCGGGGGGGATTCAGAAAAGCGAGGGTTGGTGAGATCTGTTTCTGTGCAAGTGCCATCCTCACCCTCCAAATGTAGGGGCGAGGTGTCTCTCAGTTCATTTAACCATTGTGGCACTCATTTGGTTCTCACAAAATGTTGAAAACTCAAAATATTCATGCTGCAGAAAGTGGCTGAAAGCTAATCTCCCGTTTGAGTTTTCCTGCTGATTTCTGTCATTTTGTTACTTTTGTAATTAAAATTATTTTCTCCCTGATTTTAGGTCTTAGATCTATCAGAAAAGCAAAACCGCAGTGAGTTTATGGGCACCTACACTACCCCCACAAAGGCAGGATTTTTCTCTAGTCTCTTGGTCCATTCGTACAGCCCTCGGTGGGGTGGTGGTGCTGATGCTCCGATCTATTGCTCGCCCCATTTCTGCTGCAGGCTTGTGCCTGCAGGGTGATGGCTGCTTCCATTAAAAAGTCTTCACCTGAAAAAGTCTCCCAGGACAGATTTCCACTGAGACCAGGCCAACAACTCAACTCTCTCTGCTACCACTGGTTTCTTCTGTGGTCTCATCTCAACCCCACAGCTAGTCTGTGCCTTTACCCTGAAGGCAGCATCCCTTCCCTGTGGATGTATTTCTCTGAAGTGCCTTGCAATCCCAAGACAACCTCTCCCCTGCCCCCCACATCCCATATTCTTCCTAAAATCTGTACGTTGCTTATAAAAACAGAGTATGCCCTGGCTGTACATCTTACTGGGCAGAGGGCCTACTGCCTGTCATCCTTGATGTCTCTCTTACTACTTGTTTCAGCTGCTTGTTTTCTTGGTATTTAAAGGCTTTGTTGTGTTCCACACTTTCAATTAAGGAGGAAAAATGCTCTCTGTGTTCTAAGAGTGAAACTGGCAGTTGCACGCTTTGGTTAGTAGCATAAACAGTTGCACAAGGATTCGTTGGCAACCTTCCCTTCACTAAGGAGGCTATCAGCTAAATGTCAGAGACATGTCTGGGTCTTGCTGAGAGCTGGAAGTGTACTGGGAAACTTCTGAAAATGCCCTCAATTAAAAAAAAAAAAAAAAGCTCTCAAGGATGTAGTGGACACATGCTGGCTGCAGCAGAGGATGGAGACTCTCCAAGCATGTGGTTAGCATCTCTTCTTGCTCGTTCGTCCTTACCTCTTGAGTCCTCTTCCTCACATAACAGGCTGTGCCTCTCCCCCAGCTCAAAGTGACTCTTCCGCCTCGGCAGCTCATTTCTTCCGTGTGGCCTATAAAGCTGAGCTTTTCCTTCTTGGTAACAGGATCACAAATAGCCTAAAACATTAGAAATGTTCTAACCCCTTGACACCTTCCTTATAACCAAAGCAACAGCATGATCTTATTGCTGGAATGCTTGCCCTCCCTTCCCTCATCACCCATGAGTTTAACTACAGCCTAATCCTGCAAACACTTCCTACCCAGCAGAGCACTTACCAGGACCTAAGCAGCCCACTGACATTAGTGGATTATTCCAGGTAGTATGTCCTAGGAAAGCTAAAGAAGTGTTTGTACCACTGGGCCATTTGGTTTGCAAGCTCTTGGGGGATATTATGTTTTGTCTATAAAGAATCATGCACACGCACGGTGCTGTATAAATAATTAATAATAACAGAACTCACATCAAACTAGCACATATGGGAATTCGTACCACTGGCTTTCCTGGCCTCTAGAAGAAAAATCACAGAATTACAGAGTTTGGAGAAAGCCTCCAGATAGCATATCTGGGTTTGTGAAATTCACCCCACTTTGGGAAAGTGTTTTCTCTTCCTCTGCACCAGAAGAAACATTGAAGGACCTTCACCTGGCAAGAAATGCACAGGAAGCATATTTTAAGTTAATCCAAAATCTGCTGATTTTCTTTCCAATGCACTCTTCCTTTTTGTTCTTAACTTTTGTTGTAGTCTTCTCTCCAAAATATGACAGAATGAATCTGAATGGATGAAAAATTGTCAAACAAAAATAAAAGATTAAACCAGGGAAAGCAAATATGCAAGCACAAACAGAGCTGAGAGGCCACAGAAGCTTGGATGTTACATTATAATACAACTTCTGTATTAAAGAGAAAAGCAAAAGACTCCCTTTTTTTTAAACATGATTAGGAAGGAAAATAAACCGAAGGTGCTTGTTAGAACATAGTTCCCTCTTGACATCAGATGCAATACGTGGTTTCCAATTCCAAGAATCTGTGAGAATGAGCCTTTCTTTAAAGATCTGAGTATGTCATGGGCATACATTTCTCGGGCTACATCACCTGTTGCTCAGAGGGAAGTTCATCACGCGAGTGCAGTAGTCATGAAGGAAGGCAGTTTCCTTTTCTGTAAGAAGACTTCTGTTTCCTTATGAGCGTGGCACACGTACGTCATATTCAACTGCTGCACTTCCTACGTGCTTCTGCAGACCAGACTGAATTGTAAGATGCACGGGGTGAGATTACTATGAATTTTTGTTGCACTGACAATGTCTTTGATTAGCAGGTAGAATATATTTTTCCACCTTCAGAGAATGCTTTAGCTACCAAAACACGGAAGTCACTGCACTACCTTTGATCTCCATGGAAACCATTCCATTTTGTACAGAATAATTTAATATTCAGTGGTACAGAGAGTACAAAAGTGAACATGAATAATGCTTCTTGATTAGCTAATATTAATAATTTTAAGGAAAAAAACTTGCAATGCCAAGCCTCTCCTATCTGCAAGTACCTGTCTGCGAATACCCTGAGCACCAAGTAATAGGAATACTTTTTCTTTCTCACTGATTTAGTGAATGCTGAATAGATCTGTCCAACCAGAAGAGGACCAGCTGAAGAGATGGATGACACCCTGATTCAGCAGACGTTACAGCCTGATGGCTCAGGACATTCTCCAAAGCAAGATGCAGAGGAAGAAGTTAAACTCCAGTTTTAGCTGCTGAGTACAAAGCAGATTTTTGTTGCCAGGAGTTCCTTCTTCACCTGCCCTTTGTATCTTGCCCAAACTGGTATGAATCCCTGAACCAGATACAGTGTCCTCTCCCTGTGAGAACAGGAGAATCCAGCTTCAGAGTCCCAAAGTGTCTGGAGTAGGAAATAGTTCACGTGGCTAAGATCAAAGTGCTTCTGAACGTGCCCAGAAATTGAGATTTAAGACACGCAATCTTCTGCTTTGAGAAGCTGGTTGTCTGTGAACTTTAAGACACCTTGCGCTAGATCTGAGGTGCACAGAGTTTTCCATACCCAGTTTGCCTCTGAGTGCACTTAAACATTCGTGTATCTACAATGTAGGTGCTTCAAAAATAGCATTCTGTTTTCAAATTGTCAGACAGACATATATTTAGATGCACGCAGACACCCACAAAAATGTATGCAGTTTGAATCCATTCACACATACAGAAACAGACAAATATATGCAATTTTTAAGCATGGTACGCATATATAATGATATGAAAATGTTTAACTCCATTCAAAAAAGCCAGTACAGTCCCTTTTCCCAGATTTTGCAAAACTGTTATTTTGTGTTTATCTTTTAAGTGAAACAAAATGTAAAGGACTTCTGTTTGTAGGAAGAAAGCAAATAATGATTTATTTGGGAAGGGTTTGTAATAGTTTTTTGGTAAGCCAAAATTTAAAAGAAAATAGCAAAAAAACCCCATCAAAACCATGGAAGTTATTAAGTCTCTGATTTCTCACTAACTTTTGTTTCATGAAAATGTTTTCCACAATCTGTGTGGAAACCTTTGCATCATCTCTTCTGTAAATGCAGCATTTAGGAGTACAACTGATACAGACAGAAGGGACAGAATTTTCCTGCACTTACCTTCAGATGCACGCAAATTCTGCCGCAAAATTTTGTACATAAGGGTGTCAAGACCTTGACAGTGTCCCTTGTCCTCAAAAAGCTCATTTACTCATTTGCTTTTGTAGGTCTTCGCAACAGGCTGATAGATCTGCTGGTATTTCAAAAGCAGTTTCAAAATTACTCCAAGGGTGATATTTGAGATAATTGTGCCCAGTTGGGATCACATTTTCAGAAGACGTCAGAAGATCTTGTCCTTTCTGCCATATTTTAACTAGGTCAGTGCTATTAGCATTCTGGCCCTGGGTTATTTTGTCTATGAGTTGGAAGAAACATTGAAATAGTAGCAACATCTCTCTCTGCGCTGTGTCGATCACATGCAACAAATATTTCACAACAATAAGAGCAGCTTTGTTGAAGCGAGCTGCACAAATTGACTGCACAGCCTTAGGCTGGGTGACTTTTCTTTTGTAAGGAACTATTTCTTCTCTGTGCTCATTTAATTGTTTACTCTTACTATTTATTGTACATGGGAACTGTAGTCTCTCCTTACTAGATACCTACCTACACTATTTCTAGTGCAACTGAACACAGTTCCCCAACTTTACGAGTCCTCATTTGAGTTGAACTTTAAATCACCAACAGCCCAAGTGATATGACAACTGCAGACTCGGTTAGCAAGGATGTGTGTAAAAGCTCGTCTGAATATAGTTACTGTGCTGCACTGTGGGCTGGTACATCTTCCCCGACATGAAAAAATCTCTGCACCTCTTTTACTCTATCTTTTGTTTATATATAAGAGGAAGTCCATTTTGGTTTGCAATAAATTGTCATTTTATGATAATACCAGGCAAGAAAGTTCAGTTTAAGTACTTGGGTTATCATACATATTTGATGTAGCTAACTATATGTCTTGGGGGTACAATATTGGATTAAATTCAGGTTCTGTTGAAGTCAATGGACAAACGTCTACTGTCTCCAGCAGAGCTTGGATGGAGCTCAGTCTTTCAGTTTAAAAAAAACCAAGTATACTTTAGGCAATAGGTAATTCAATTTTTGCACCACAGACAGATATTTTGTTTTCTTTTTCCCTACCATAGTTAAATATGTCTTATTTGCTTTGAACCATATGTGAAGAGCTCCTATCTTTAAACCTAAATAAATTAAAAAAACCCAAGCCTATCTCCAGCCCAGTTCAACTACAGTGAATTGAAGGTGGGACAAGGGGTGGAAACAGGCCATTTTAAACCAGGAAATTAGACTACATTTACTCCATTATTATTGCCCTTGAACATTTTTAACAGGTACCAGTGGCTTATAAAAAAGAAAATCCATGCTGCACATATAATCACAAACAAAAGTAAATAAGCAGGCTTAGGTGATCCATTTTAATGCACAAAGGTATTTTTAACATGTTGGAGTGAGAGGCATAAACTGTTTTGTCCAGGTTAATTTTCCTCTCATTTATTATGTGCTGTTGGACAAAACTTCACGGGCATTCAGGCTCTTCTCATTCCTGGTTATCATAAATAAAGGAAAGTTTGGTGCTCAAATAAGTTATATTTTCAGGTTACCAACGACTCTGTTTTGCTTTCCCTCTTCTCATAAATCAATTATTGAGGTATATTTAATTAAGAACAGATTAGAAACATTTTCATTGTTGTTTTTTAAATTTCCTCTGTACCGAAGTGCCAGGGAGTTAAAATACCGAGCACAAGAGTGCACAGCCAACCATGACTATGCATAAAGCAAATAACAAGCTGTATGATCAAAAATGAAAGCCAATGCTGTTCATGTGAAATAATAGAAATCATACCACCAAAACACTTCATACACGTCTCATCTACTGATGTACACAATTGCTCAGCTTATATCACACCTCAGGAATGCAGTTACAAACAGAAAGGGACCTGCACGAGAGGTAAATACCCAGAGGGGAAGCCCTGTTTCCCCGTGCCTCATCCATTACCCCTTCAGCTTGAGGTTCACTGGTTGTGGAGAGGGAAAAGCAGCGCTAGCTGTTAGTCAGGACCTGCTTCTCTCCTTCTAGGTCTTCTGGAGATGTCCTCAGAGAGCTACACCAAATATGTGCCGAACGCTATTGCTCAGTGCAGGTAACTTGCCATGTTTGAGCAGGAAGGCTGGTGAAGGACAGTCACTATCTGTTCCCACTGGTCACAGAACAATGTCTCCCCAAAGCACACAGAATCATCATGCAATGTTGTATTCAGGGCTCTCACATGTCCCTGTCTTCACCAGCATTAAAAATAACCTTCCAGCCTCTGCTGATTTTTCTCTGGGGTTGCAAAGGCAATTATTATTTGAGCAAAGAAAACCTTATCTGCTTATGGGGTGCAGATGAGTGGGGAAATGCTGGATGTTTCTGGGAGAGGATAAAGAGATTTTACCAAACATATTTTTTTACATAGTATTTTGTAACAAACAAACAAACAAAAAACTAACTCTCTTCCTGTCAAGTGAAAAACAAATACAGCTTAAAATTTTTGCTCTATTCTCACTGGAGGAATTGGGAAGCTTTCTGCTATTTAATGGGGAATTGAAGCAGGCCAGAGAGATGAGAAGAACAAGAAGCAGCCACCCGCCAATGAAATGGATGAAGTGAAGTACCGTCAGAGAGACCAAGGGCTTTGCATACACTTTAGGAAAGACTCGATTTTATTGTCATTTCAAGCCAAGGAGGAGGGGATTCCATATTCCTGCAGTCATTCATCCCGACTACTCCCCTACTGATTTTTAAAATCTGTTGTGGCTCAGCCCTTTCCTCATGCTTCTGAGGGAAGAGACAGCAGAGGGAATGAGAGCTCCTGAGGTCCGTCTCTATGCGTTACCCAAAGACCCTTTAAAAATGTTGCTGATGAGCCCTGAATCTTTTCAATCCTATGACTATGCTTTGATCAGGTGAATTTATATGCTGGCATAATTCTCTTTTGAATTCAGTGGGGATTATAGCTGAGTGGTAAATTCAGCTCCCCTGTAAACTAAGGAATACCGGGACAGCTGGGGACAGAAATCTGCACCCTCTTCTCCAGCTCTACAGCCCCAGTGCTGTTGCGGTTCACATTCATTGGAAGCAGCACATCTGTCCTGTCGGAAATCAGTGTTACATGTGTCAACACAAAAACAGAAACTTCCAGAGTGCGTGGAGCTGTTGACAGGTCAGTGTGCAATTGGAGATGATAGCTCAGATATAAAACTAACCGTGTGAATTCTCGTCCTTCGAGTCATAGCAGATACCCCCGTTCACTCAGTGATGAGTCTTTTCCTGTGCAAGTGCTGAGTTCACTGACCCCCAGAAGGTTTTGAGAAGATATTCCGAGAGGATACTTGAGGGTCCTGTTTTCTCTTTAGCATAATTACTCCCAATTAATGAGTGTTGTCGGTCCAGAAATTATGACAATTTGGGCTCCAAGTCCTTAGAGTTGAACAGTGTTCACCACAGTGCCCTCAGTAGTCTGCTAGGTAGGCAGACTGCCTATCCTACGCCTTGTTCCTTATTCCTGCCTTACTCTTAAGCATCAGTTTGCACCTCAGACCCACATCTGTAAAACATGGCAATCGCTTGTCTTTGAAAGTGCTCTGAGATCCAAGATGAGAGGTGTGGGATACATGCTAAACAGGGAACTAAACTATTCTTGGTGCTTTATAAACAGAAGTTTGACAAAGTCTCTACCTCAAAGATGGTATAATATAAAAAAATAAAAGCAAAACCAAATTTAGCTGCTGTCAGAAAAGCAAACTCAACTCTTCTAAAACTAATAATAACATTAAAAACACACTAATACTGTTCCAGTGTCCATGATTATTAAACAGAACTAAATATAAAGGTTGCTCTGCTCCACGTGCCTTTATTTACCAAGTCTTATCTAACTCTGGGAAGCAAAATCGTAAAAAAAATCAGGCTGCTAAAGAAAATAAAGCCCTCCCCAGCACCTTTCAGATGCTTCCAACTCAGGAACTAAGAACAGCTGTGAACCAACAAGACCAAAAATTGGAGACAAGTCCACCAGCTGCTGCAACATCTCTGGTGCTCTTGGGAAGCTGCTAGTGATCATGCCAAAATACATTTATAGTGCATTTCTGTGTATATGCATGTAAATACTGCAGGATTTTCTTTGAGAAACTTCTCATGTGTGATAAGAGGTGGACAGACTGAAACCTCTTCATTGAGACAGGAGCCTTGGAATGCCTTAGTGACACCAAAATGACATCACGGAGCTCAGGTGTGGTATCCTGATGAGCTCCATACAGAGGTCTCTGCACTCCCATCCATACCTGTAGGGAGCAGGGACTCCTTCTTCACACACGCCGGGAAAAGCTCTGTCTTGCCTTCATTGTAGCCTCTTGTGTGAAGCTTTTAACCTGTGGCTTGGGAGGTGCTTTAGAACTGCCATCTCTGTGCACTTTGCCTCAGGCTGCACAGAACTTTCTGACTTGTGATAATGACAATTATTAGTCAAAACCGCATTTGGAAAGCAGTTAGAAATCCTCCTACTATACGACCTCCCCCTCCAGTCTGTTCAATGTTTCTATAGTTTGAGAGAAAGCAGCAAGCCTTCCAACACAGTTACTTGCCTTGTTTTTTGTCAGAGTCAGAATCAAGCATGCTTCTGACCAGCAAGAGGACCTGACATAATGATGGTTTCATATAGATAGTTTTTCCTTACTGTTGTCTTGATTGGAGGGGCTGAATGAGCCATCTTGGGCCCAGACAGCTGCTCGCATGCAATTTGCTCATTTAGAGTGAGGTGAGCATCACTTTTTTGTTCTACTACATGCACTGGAGTAAGCCTGGTGCTCAACGAAGAAGTCATCTGCAACAAAGCAACTAATCTGAAGTTTACCAGGCACGTTTTTGTGGCTGTGCCTTGAGAATGGCACTAAGTATCAAGCTGTACCTGGAGCTTCTGAGCAACCCAGTACAAAGGGCTTCTCTGTAGTGACGGGACAGGGAACACAGCAGAGAAGTGCTGTTAATGTCAGGGAGACCATACTGCCAGTCTACTCATCACACTCTCCCCAGCAAGCTCAGCCTCTTGCCCTTAGGACAGAGTTGTCAAGGAATGGGTTTGTCTCTTCCTTTTGTTCTTGTTCTCCATGAGAGGGGACAGTAAAGGCATTTGTATTCCGCACACTGGCAGGGACTGATAAAGCATAGACTGAGCCTGTTTCTGAGCTCTCTGAGCTGGCTGCTGAGGTGAAGGAGCAGTAGAATTTCTGCTCTGGTTGCCAATTAGGCAGGTAACACATCCCTGAGAAAGCTGGTGTGCAAGAGTATTTTTGTACACTGCTGATGAATAACTTGAGCCTACCTGCCAGGTGCCAAATACTTCCAGAAATCTCCCAGTTCTGTGGGAACTGAAAGACTCAGCTTGTTCTTGACTCTTTTTTGGAGTCAAACCCTAGAAAATGGCAAACTTTTAAAACAAAGGCTCCTTGCCTGCTGGGAGGATGTGGCGGATGCACTCAACCCCTTAACCAAACTAGTGATGGTTTGCTACAGACTCCAGAGGAGGTAAAGGCCTGAGCTTTAGCTGGGTCAAGAACTCCTCTCGTTTCTCTCTTGTCTCTGAAAACTCACAAAGGAGGAGAGTGACACAGTGAATATC